>JAJOOJ010009643.1:0-15766 GCA_029582625.1 Solanum boliviense
ATATATATATATATATATATATATATATATATATATATATATATAAAAGGAAGAAAAACAATTCAGTTTCCATGGATAACAATATCTATGCCATATCTGCAAAATCCATAAATATGCTAGCTCATTCAATTCTGATACTATTTTCCACAAATCAACTAACAATTAACACCTGAATATTCCGATGAACAGATCTATGGATCGAAATCATAATAATTACTACAAAAATGGATCAATTACACCTCAATATCAAACATAATTATCATAAAAATGCGAGAATAAGCAATTGAAATTGTAGTAAAATACCGATGAACAGATCTACGGATCGAAAACACAATAATTGCTACAAAAATCGATCAATTACACCTCAATATAAAAAAAATCGATTGAAATTGTAGTAAAATGCAGATGAATCGTACCTTTTTTCGGAGAGAAAATTGGTAGAGAGAGAAAGAGAGAGAGAGGCACACACTAGCAAACAGTCAGGGAATGCAAAATGTGGAAAAGCTCTCTTTCTTCTTCTTCTTCTCTATTCTAATAACCTTCTCTAAGAGAAAAGTGAGAAAATAGGAAGAGTATATATTGAAGATTTGAGAAGAAATGTGAGCCGTTGGATCTGTGATGAAATGATAATGAGTGACAGTCAGCATAACACGTCGTGGGGGGCTATCATTAACCTCATTACTCATTAGTGGTTGTCACACACTGGCATCTCCCTATTCTATCGCTTTTTCCTTCATTTTAAAAAAAATTATATTTTGCTAAATATTTACTAATATTAAATCAAATAATGTAATTTTACAATCACAAATAAAAGGGAAGAAGTATTGGAGAAAGGTAGAGGTGGATCAAAAAAGTATTGGTGGTGGAGGGGGGGGGGAATGATTAGATAGTACGTGACATAGATTTTGTTTATGATCAATGATATGATCTTAGAAACGAGGTAGTTGAGTATAAATAGGTGATGAAGGACACATATTATGATAGGTGGTTGAGTGTGTCAGGCTTATGATACTATACTAATAATTGTTGTATTGCTCTTGTAGTTTTTTTTGTACTTCAATTATTGTAATACTTTGCAATAGCTGTTGTTCATTTGTTAAAATTATTCTATCTTGCTATGCTTTCTTCACTTTCAGTTATCTCTTTTTCTGTTTTGCTTTGTTTTTCTTTTCCTCTCTATCTCTCAAAGTACATTAAGGTTTGCATATACTTTACTTTTTTTCAGATTTCACTTATGAGATTATACTAGATATATTATTATTAGATTTATTGTTGTACAAATTAAAGGGAAATGCAGTATCATGTATTCAACTATATTTGAGTTGAAGCAGTGTGAGCAAATTCGAGACGATTTGCTAAGACAAAATGTATAAACAGTCAGACTAACCCCAAAAAAGAACTCTCATTTAAGAAAGCGGCCCCTTTCTTGCTTGATTCGTCTGTATAGTAAATGAGTCACTTTAACCCTTTACTCAATGATAGAATAGAATGAACGAACCATTTGGCCGGAATTTAACATATAGAAGTCTGCTTACACCAGATGGGTGATGGTTCGGGATAGTTGTAAGACATTCGCGGTAACATCAATAGCTTATGAGTAACTTTCTTCTTGTTAAAAGTTGCGTACAATTGACCCTTGTAGTCCTACCCTTTTCTGAACCCGCGTATAGCAAAAGCTTAGTGTACCAGTCGCTTTGTCTATGGACAAAACAGAAGGGGTACATGCACAAAGCACAACCTAGTATAAAACATGAAACACTAAATTTGTTTTGTGTTGCTACTACCAAAGAAAAATCTGTCAAATACGAAGGAAAGAACAACTAAGAAATGGTGATTCCTAACTCACATGATGTCACCTGCAACATTTATAGCTTCAACTGCTAAAACTGCATCCTGCAAAATGAGGGAGGGGGGGCTATTTGAATAGCTACTCAATTTCATAAAATTTATCAAACTTAAATGAATGGAAATAAAAGATTATTGATTCTCTGCATCTTTCTGCTTGATTCCATCTATGCTTTCTATAGGAGGCAGAGTCTGCAATTCAACGATAGAGCAAATATTATAATCTGAACCAAGAGGAAGTATGAGCTTGTAAATAGATGGTATATAGATAAATACAAGATAAAGAATTCCTAGAAACGTGTAACTAATACCAAGATCTTTCATATAAAAAACACTCGATTCATCTTACAAACCAATCTTCCGTAAAACGATATGCTCTCAATATTCACAACAAGGGATAAGCGATGTTTCAATTTGGAATAATGTCACTAAAAATCATCAAACACCTTGTATTAGAGAGTATTTTTCTTGCAATTCATCACCAAGATTCAACAAGTTCATGTAGGGCTAGATATCTATATAGTGCAGACTGTAGTGTCAATATCAACTATTCATCCTTCATGCCCACCCTAGTGACACGTAGGGTTTGGGGAGGGTAGAGTGCACGTAGATCTTACCACTACCTCATAGAGATAGAGAGGTTGTTTTGGAAAAACCCTCAACTCAAGTGAAGTAAATCCAAGTACAAAGCAGAAGAAAATAGTGTAGAAAATATAGCAACTAACACGGTGAACCAACAAAACAGTGCAATAATTGAAACACAGTAAACAACTGACGGTGCGAGATATCAAAATTAAGAACTACAATAATACCAGGCGATAACAGGTACAAAAAACCAAAGACTGTATGAAAAGGCTAGTAATACGACAACCCCTAACAACCTACTAATCGTTTACCCTTATCTCTGACCTCCATACCTTTCTATCCAAGGTCATGTCCTCGGTAAGCTGAAGATGCACTATATCTTGTCTGATCACCTCTCCCCAATACTTCTTCAGCCAACCGCTACCTCTCCTCAACTACATTATATCCAGCCTCTCACATCTCTAAATTGGGGCATCCGCGCATCGCCTCATCATATGCCCAAACCACCTCAATCTCTCCTCCTCATCTTGTCAATCACGGAGGCCACTCCTACTTTA
The DNA here is from genome assembly GCA_029582625.1 of Solanum boliviense. NCBI lineage: Eukaryota > Viridiplantae > Streptophyta > Magnoliopsida > Solanales > Solanaceae > Solanum > Solanum boliviense. The sequence continues at coordinate 2,988 of JAJOOJ010009643.1, forward strand.
TCCCGGAAACCCACATTCTTAATCCTATCACTCCCAGTATGTCCACACATCTATCTTAACATTCTCATTCCTACCACTTGCATCTTCTGGACCTGTGAGTTCTTGACTAATCAACACTCAGCCCAGTACAACAAAGCCGGTCTAACCACCACTCTGTAAAACATACCTTTAGTTTTGGTGGTACATTCATGTCACACAAAACACCAGATGCAAGCCTCTACTTCATCCATGCTACACTAATACAATATGTGACATCATCATCGATCTCACCATTTCCATGGATCAGAGACCCCAAATTCTTAAATCTATCTCTCTTGGGGACAACTTATGTGTCAAGTGTCACTTCCACGCCTACCTCATGCGTCACATCAGTGAAACATATTTCTAAACCTGTTTGGAGTTTAGTGGGTAATGCCTAGAACATTGAAAGATACCCTCATAAGCTCAATGGGAAGGATACTTTTTTTTTCATACCACCCACAAGACGCACGTTTTTACTTTTTCCAACTTAAGTTAATTTGTATTTAGAGGGTAGAGTATTATAAATATATTGGTATAAAGAGGTACTTAATTGGTGACTTGTTTATCTCATCATAATGCTATGCATAGTGCTTTATATAATCATGTACTAGTCCATAACCATGCGTGGTGCATTTTATTCCTTCTCTTATTTCATTATTGTTATTCTCAATGGATTAACAACAGAAAGTATTTATTTTCTCCACATGCAAGTGAAATTTTGGCTTAAGAATGTCAAAGGTGGCGGTCCATTGAATGTGTCTACCACATCTTCTGGCACAAACGTTGCTGCAACTAATTCTTGTGGCGGTCCATTAAAACTTTAGGAATAAAAATGTGTATCTAGTGGGAGGTATGGGAAGAAAGGATTCACAGCTGCTCTGAAGGAAGAACTGAAGCACTAAATAGTTTGGAACTCAAAGCACTATATACTATGATGAACTTCAGTTAAAAGGGAGAGGTCATTTTTAGCAATTTTGTATTGACCTAGCAATTAGTTGATGCTGTTTAGTGAATAAAATCCCACCACAGATCACCCACCCCCCTCTTTTTTCTTTCTTTTTTTGCAAAAGAAAACAGTTAAAGTGGATTTAATATAGAACAAGAAGCCTCAAATCAAAAGGTCGCTAACATATCCATAATCATCTCAAAAACCTTAGTAGAAATCAATATGTAAAGTACAACTTATCGTTCATTTGCAGTCCATCTGTGTGACTATAAAAAAACTGGTTTATCCTAAACAAGCAGCATTCCTTCAATTCATTTGGAGGAGGTGAAAGTAAAACTGTGGTATCACATAGAATTTATTTTGTTCTTAGACATCACATACCCAAAGAATTTTTCAACTTTTTGTTGTCTTATGAAAGAGGTCAGGTTGTGCACATCTATAGATGCAACACGCTTCTTAGTAGTTAACATTTCCCGACTGGCACCATTCATTAGACAGCCACAAATTCAAAGGGGCATTATATCATACAGGTAAAAGACACAAGACAAAGGCCGCAGACTCTCCTCGCTTACTAGAAAATATTGCTATGTAATACACCTAAATTTCTTTCAATAGGTACTTAAATAATGCTGACTACAATGCCAATCTCATTTTGCATCCTACATTTACATTTTAATTACAAACAAGCAGTCAAGCATAGGAAAACAGTGTACTCATACATCATACTATACCCACAAAGTTTTCAATTTTATAGCTAAATATAGTCCAGCTATGGTATAATTTGTCTTAAACCAGAACCATTTATTGGATAACCAGATTTTCAAAAGGGCATTCTATCAAACAGGTAAATGAAATAGAAGAAAGGCCAAAGCGTCCACCCTTGCTAGATAATCATATCACAAATAACACAACTAAATGTCCTAATACTAATGTTGTTATACATCAAACACCAACTTAAACATACTTTTGGACAGCATAAGCGTCAAAATCTTCACTTACGAAGTCTCAATCCCAAAATAATTCAGCTAAAAAAATCCTCACCAGTTGGTACAAACCATACGAATTCTCAATATTGAATCCACTTCATTTGGGCCCATATCATTCCTATATCACTTTTTTTTATCTTTTTGCAGGACAAATTATGGGTTTCTAAAACTGAAGCCAAAGTGTAAAGGGAAAAAGTCAAGGGGGAGTAACCAGATCAGATTTGATAAAGTTCTGGACGCCGGACATCATATACCCAAAAGTTCTTTGCTGGCTTTACAAAGGAAGTCAGCTTGTGCGCATCTAGAGATGCAATCCACTAATTAGTAGTTTAACATTTCCCAACTAGGATCATTTATAATTAAGTTGCTCAGTCTCTCCAAAAATGTTGTCACACCCGTGTCAGATCCTTAAATAACACACTATTTTTGAAGGATCCTTGGTGACATTTTTGAATAGTCCGATCAACATAGATTATAAGATGGCCATAAACTCAAAGGGACATTATATCAAACAAGTAAAAGACATAGGAAAAAAGACCACAGACTTTTCACACTTGCTAGAAAAAACATGCAAATTAATACATCTAAATTCTCATACATAATGTACTTCATAATAAATTCAATTTTATAACTAAGCCTAGTTCAAAGATGGCACAAATATGTCTTTAAACTAGCACCAGTGATTACATAGCAGTAATTTCATAGAGGCATTTTATCAAACAGGTAACACTCCACATAACAAACTTGCTAACCTCATAAGCATATTATTATATCTAATATTCAAACAAGTTGGATCAGCTATACAAGTTTTCAACGATTGTTACAAACCATACAAATTCTCAATACCGAATCACTTCATTTGAGTCCATATCACTTCAATAATCAATCAATTTTTAGGGATTTTCTAGAAGTAAAACGAAATTGAGAAAGAGACACTACCAGATCAGGTTTGAAAAAGTTGTGGACGACGGAGGCACCAGCAAGGAGAGAAACAACAACAACTACAGTCGACCAAGCCATTGATGGAGTTCCTGTTGGCGGCTTCCCACCACCGAATTTTCTGTTCATAATTTTTTTTTGCTTTTATCAATCAAAAGTTTTTCCAGTTAAAGAAGACGAAGAATGGAGTTCTGCAACTCCTCTGTTCTGCACTATAGAGTATAAAGAAGAAGAAGAAGAAGAACAAGAATAAAGGATAAAGAAAATTTATTTAACAACATTAATTATTAAAGTTTTTTTTTTTACTCATTAATAAAGAATTGAAATTACTCATGTATTAAATAAATATTAAGAGACTTTAAAAAAGAATTGTATTTGTACGTCTCAAATTATTTATCGTAATTTTGTTTACATGGATAAAGAAATAGATATTGAATCTAAATCAAGTCCACAGCTCACGAGGAGAGAATTGTGTAAAGTTTGTTCATGAGTGGAGGATTATTGTTGTGTTTTCTTTTACATTAATAAAGAAATGGATCTTAAGTCTAACTTATCCAAAAGCTAGGTCATGAGTGGAAAATTATATAAAACTAGACATAAGAGAAAGATTGTTATCATGTTTTTCTTTACACCGATAAATAAATGAATCTTGAGTCTAGCTTATCCAAAAGTTAGGTCATGAGGAGGGATAGTTGTGACAAATTGTATAAACACTCGTAAAAAAATGAATTTTAGATATAATTCAATCCCAAAAGTTAAACTCATGGAGAGGACAAGACCATATAAAGAAACTGAACACCCATCACATAAATAATGTGAGACTCCAACACTCCCGCATGCCTAGGACTAGATATATAGAGCGTGACTAATATAAGATGGACATGGGGGATCAACATAAAAAATAATAAATTGGGATATACTGACTCTTATATCATGAAATAAATTTAGGGCCTGACTCAACCACAAAAAAACTAGTTTATGAGGAAAAAATTGCTAAAAATTAATAAAAGGAGTACCACAAACGTTATGGTAATCCAACATAAGTATCCTTAAGAAAATATTAATTAGAAGAGGTTTTTGATTATTTATTCTTATTTATGTCTTAAGACGTAGACATAATATATAAACGTGTTTTTTAATTTAACCACAATTAATATTTATATTCTCCAATTTTGTTTGTGCAGACCTAAAATTATTATCAACAAGTAACATGTCCTACTGGACAAATTTCACTCGATTTTCATGCATCTGCTGCCTGAGCCCATGTATCCCAAAACATTATTTTTAGTTATCCATATCTTGTATTTAAGTATAAATTTTAGGAATCACATAGTTTTAATATGAAATTATAATTTAACCCTATTTAGTTTGTAATTACATTAATCCCTGAAAAAGTAAAATAAATCGGATACATTAAAAACTAGCTCGGATACATAATATGTAGCTTGGATACATTATAAAATAATTTAGAATTAGGAGAGAAATAAGGGATTTTAGAGAATTTTACAAATAGAAGGGAATATTAGAAATAAGGGAAATATAAGACGTGTATTTCAGTAATTTTACGTATTAAATTTGCACTATTGAAATAGTTATGCCTATAAAATCATTCTATAAATAATCAATATAACATATTTTCCACACAAAGGGACACAATATCACACTTTGCAAAATACAATTACTAGAATGACAATATACATGAAAACACCAAATACAACACAATTCTCAAAACAAAAATTACATAAGAAATTAATAACAATAACACAAACGTCAACAACTTTACTTAACAATATAGATACAATTTAAATACACATTACAACCCAACACTATATGACTTGACCCAAATATGTTACAAAAGAATCTTGAAATAATCCCTCAAGATCAATCCACTTATATATAAAAAATAAAAAAAACTATTTTTTTTTATATTTTTATTTTTACATCAAGCTCTTTTTGGAAGATTATAAGATGAAAAAATAGATGAAGCAGCAGAAAAAAAGAATCCAAAAAGACAAAGACTGGCTGCAGCATTTGAAGTGTTGAGAAATTTATCGATATCACTGTTTGAAAGTCTCCTCAATTCTTCTGTCATTGCAAAACTTGCTGCTGCTCCAGTTGCAAGGAAGTAGGAAATAAACTGCACAAATAAATAAATAAAATTATTTTACTCGAATCGTATGCACTGACAGTATAAAATATATCTACAGAAATACGTACTATTACTATATCACATGTTACGCTACACTATTCGGTTACAAAATTTTTAATTACACGTATAAGGAAGAAGATGTTGGTTCTAGCTTTAGGTCAAATCTTATATATATACACGGTTTTTAGTACATAACAAGTGTATAATCAATGTATACGATGATTATATACTAGAAAAAAATTATTTGATAAACAAAGATTAGGAATTTGTTTTTGTTAATTTCAAATTCTAATACATAAAATTTAAATTCTAAATTCGTTACGATACATAAAAACAAAAAAAGGGAAACAAAAAAAGGGATAAGGAAAATTAATGTACCTTGTCACCATAGAAGTCTAATAGACAGAAACCCTCACCACCTAGTCGATTTCCAGTGGTCACAAAAAAAATTGAAAATGCAGTTTGGAGAAGAGTATATGCCATTCCAATAACCACAGTAGAAATCAAATATCTGCAAATTCCAAAAAAAAAAAAAACAATATATAAAAAAATTAGACTAATAAAACTCATTAATTTCGCGGTGGTGTGAGCTTGTTTGCACTGTCGATTTCAAATGCGTATAAAGAAAGGGGGTTGCGATAGATCGACAACCAACATAAAACTTGTCAATTCATGATGAATCTTCATAATACAGAAAGTATGATGATGAGGATGATATGAAATAAACTTAAATGACAAAATGATTGACTCATATAGTTGATTCCAATTTATTTGAAACAGAGACAAGTTATTGTTATAGACTTAACTCATTAATTACTAAAAGAACATGAATTCCATTGAAAACGTTTTTAACGAATAGATTTTATAAAAAAATCATGTATTTTATAGTGAAGTAATGGAAATTAATTTTACCTGTAAGCATAAAAGTCGGTAGACTTGGTTTTGATATCAATAAAACTGACACTAATAGTATAACTGTTGGTGGCGATCACGATGAGTGAAATCAACAAGAAAATCAACGTAACAACCCTCACAATGAGGCTGACAAACGGCGGAACAATAGTGGTTGGTGGTAATGGTGGTGGTGCCATTTCACTTTCTCGTGAACTATAAAAATTCTTCTCGAATATAAATTATTATTATTATAACAAGAAGAAGTAATTAAAATATTTTGATAACAAAAAGAAGGTTTTCTTTGTAGTGAATAATACTTTGAGATATGTTTGCTTATATATAGAAAAAAAAAGGATAATTCCAAAAAAAAAAAAATTGTTGACTTTGTCTTAGTCAAAAATTAATATACAACTCAATTTTGTATTTTATAATTGATATTATTACGGCTTCCACATGTAGAGAGTTTACTTTGATTTTTTTGGTGACATATATTCCTTTTGCTTGCTTTCGATTTATCCTATATGACGCGTAAGTTGAAGAAGTATTAATAACGATCAATTTAAATAATATGATATAATAAAATTTAAATAATAATTAAAAATAATATAATATTTAAATTAGTAGTATAATATAATACAAATTAACATGTAATAACCATCCAATTCAAGTAGCAAATGTTGAATTTGAATGGTTTTAACACCATAGGCTTTTAAGTGTTTTTTCTTCTATTAAGATTTAAGCACTTTTTTTATCTGAATAAATTTCCGTCATTAAAATTTTGAACAAAGTTTTAATATTAATATTATTAAAAGGTAGTTTTGTTTGGATAGTTAAAATTACCACCACTTGTCCACAACTACAAGTCGCCGCCACTAACCACCTCTATAATCACTATCGCCCATTTGCCACCTCCAATACCACTGCAGACAATTCCTATTATATCAATCATTGTCATCATCACAATTAGCATTACTGTCAATTACCATCAATAGATCATCAAACACCACACATCCATCATCTATTACTATCAACACCGACAAATATCAACTAACTTCATCATCACAACCATCACCACTAATATCAACTATCATAATTATCTTCACCACTATTTTTAGCCATTAACACCAACTATTATCACTACCACTGCTACAAACAATCTCCACCATCTAGAAAATATAAATATTTAAAAATTTAATAAATGAACCTTTTTTTAATTAAATTTATATATTTTTAATATTTAATTATTTTTATTTTGAATTGTATATTTATTAGGTCTACAAATAAATAAATTGTGCATATTCAAATATTAAAAAATAAATATATTTAATTATTTCTTGTTCAGAGATAATATTTTAATCATTCAAATATACAATCAAATTCATACATCTTAATTTCAACGAGGACAAATAAGGCCTTAGTGCGAGCCCATATTGTAATTGGTTACTTGATTAATCTAGCGATTAGTTGTGTTTATTTTTCATAGAAACAGCTCATCATTCTAAAGTTAAATATAATATTCTATTAATCCTAAAGAATCGGTTTAAGTTACTACTAAAATGTGGTTTTTTCTTCTAAGAAAAATGAGCTGGTATTTCATTGACTTTTGATAAAAAAAAAAATTAGTAAGGCTGGCCACGAATACCTAGTGTTCCTCACAAAAAAATGGAGTACTCAATTATATTGACTTAAATTAAATGGATCGAAATAGATTGAGTTAGTGAAATTTGTTAGTCATTAATTAACTTTTGTTCGAATCTAAATATAGATAGGATGAGTAATGATTTTATGGGTTAATTATGTCGCTCCTACTTCTGTTCTTAACTACTAAAAATCTAGCGTTGAGCTATACGAATAAAAAGACTTTCGATCCGCATGAACATTTTTTCTTTAATAGATTTATTATGTAGAGCAAATTTAAATTAGTTGAGTCAAAATTTTAAAATTAAAAAAAAAAGTCAAAGCCAATTATTTGGTATCCTTTCAATCATATTTCTTCATTTTGTCTCTTTGCTCGTGCATAGTTACCAATTTACTACTATAAGTATTAAGGATTAATCATTTAGAGCATGCTTGGTATTGTTGTTGGGACGTTAAAATCACTTATTTTGATTAAAAAAGTATTTATTTTTAAAAAATAAGGTATTTGGCTAATCATAAAACTGCTTTTAAATAAAAGCAGAAGTAGTTTTTTTGCCGGGAAGAAGCTAAAAAAAAATCTCTGCTTCTTAAAAAAAAGCAGAGGAGTAGAAAATTATTTATTTCAAGACCAAAATATCCCTAACATATATACATATTTACTAATGTATCTCTTATATTTATTTACTTATTTTTGTGATGAGTTTTTCGTATGTAGTGATTTAATTTGTGAGATAATTTTTAGATTACTTGATATTTTTAATTATATTTAAATTATCATGTTAATATTATATCAATATTAAATTTATTTTTTTATTCATCTATGTATAATATTAATTGAAAATTTGAGTGTGTATATTTTAATTTAATAAAAATTATATAATAGATATTTAAGATAAACTTAATATTAAAAATGCATTGATACTTGTTATTTTTCGTAATTTGACTCTCAAAAGTAATTTTTTTTTAAAAAACTAGTCAAACACAATCCACTTATCAAAAGCACTTTTCAAATGAATTAACCAAACACAAATAACTTTTTTTCAAAAGCACTTTTCAAAAAAATAATTTTAAAAAGGTGTTGTCAAAGTAAGAAGTTCTTATTAGCGAATCCAAACATGCTCTTAGTCACGTATAAATTATTCATGTCTTATGCTAAATTTGTACCATTCCATAATTGGGTGGGAATATCAGTTTATAAATAGTCCATATATATAACATATTTTCGACGTAAAAGACCAAAAACACATGTTCAGTTTTAATATAATTAATTTAAATTGTATCATTCCATAATTGGGTGGGAATATCAGTTTATAAATAGTCCATATATATATATATATATATATATATATATATATTTCTACATAAAAAAGACCAAAAATACATGTTCAGTTTTAATATAATTAATTTAAATTGTATCATTCCATAATTGGGTGGGAATATCAGTTTATAAATAGTCCATATATATATATATATACTCCCTCCGTCCCATATTATATGTCATTCCTTTCTAAAAATGGATGGACCACAATATGTCATTTTATAAAATTTATGCATAAATTACCATATTTTGCCCATTATACCCTTGATTGATTAATTAATTAATCTTGAAAATGTATTTACTTGGACTAACCTAGAAATCTACAAGTAATTAATTTCATTGGGAGAGTACTTCATTCATTAATTAACTACTTTCTCTATTCATTACTTATTCTATAAAATATGGTTTTGAAAAAAAATATCAACAAACAAATTAAAAATAAAAGATGAAAAAATATTCAAAAATAATCTTGAAAGTTGAAGCTTCAACAAATTTTTGTGATGTTGTCATGTTTGCTTTAAGAATTTATATATAAAAAAAATATTTTACACAAAATATATAGGAAAATTGAGGTGGGAAAAACTTGATTTTTTAAAATTTTTGTATCAATTGGTGAAATTTGGCTCCAAAAAGTAAAATTTAAATAGTCATCCAAATGCATTTATATATTTGAAATCTAACATTTCATCATTTATTACAAAGTTGTCATAAGCAAACATTAAATAAGGGCATAAAGGTAAAATTATTTTATTTCTTAATGCAAGTGCAAATGGAAAATGTGACATATAATATCAGACGGAGGGAGTAACATATTTTCTACATAAAAAAGACTGGAAAATACAATATCTGAAATTGAAGACAATTCTCAACCAAAAAAAAAAAAACTAAAAATCATACAATAGGATTACATTTTTAAAATATAAATTGTAACTCAACATTACATGACACACCTTTTGACCAAGTGTAGACCCAAAAAAAAAAGAGTTCATAATCTTACAATAATTAATTTATCAAATTATTAAACTAAGATTTTTATTTTTTCCTTAAATTAAGCTCTCTTAGGAAGATTATAAGATGAAAAAATAGATGAAGCAGCAGAAAAAAAGAATCCAATAAGACAAAGACTGGCTGCTGCATTTGAAGTATTGAGAAATTTATTATCACTGCCTGCAAGTCTCTTAAATTCTTGTGTCATACCAAAACTTGCTGCTGCTCCAGTAACAAGGAAGTAGGAAATAAACTGCACAACATAGATAAATTATTATTTATTCGTGTCGTATATGTACTGACGATGTAAAATATATTTATCGAATAATTTGTAAGTACGTACTTGATAAAAAAAATAGTACTATAACTTAATAATTACTACTATTACAATTTACATGTTAAGCTACATTAATTATGTTACAAAAAATTTACACGTACCATAATTAGTAGAGAGATTAATAAATTGTAGTAGTACATATAACAAGTGTATAATCAATACTATACTGACAAAAAATATTTTAAAAAAATAAATATTGAGATTCTGATTTTGATTTTGTTTTTGTTTTATTGGGCTGTTGTGTTGGGTAAAAATCTCATGTTAAGAAGACATTATTATATATATAATAGAGTTTAATAAAATGGAATGTAGCAAAATTTCAAGTTATAATATGTAAAATTTAAATTCTAGATTCGCAATTAATTAACTACTCATTTTGTGAGTCACTTTATTTTTAGTATTTGTCACTATTTTCCACTGAAATTTCCCAAAGAAAATGACAATTTCCACGGATATTTAGATTGAACTAGTAGGAAAAAAAAAGAAAAATAGTAATGTTCTCACGTGAAAAAGTTAGAATGTTTCCCGTTACTTCAGTAAGGATATATTTTCCACCATGCATTTGATTCGATAAAAAATGAGTCAGAAAATCATGATCTATGGCACAAATTTCTCATTGATTCGCGATGAAATTTCTAATAGTGTGTTCTCTTGTTTATTCTTTGTTTTTTGTTCCAATATATTTTCTTTCTACTTTTTCAATATATAGATATAGGAAAAAATAAAGGAGGATAATATAATTAAGGAAAATTAAATTAATTTACCTTATCACCATAAAAGTCAAATAGACAAAATCCCTCACCACCAAAACGATTTCCAGTAGTCACAAAGAAAATTGAGAATGCACTTTGTAGAAGAGTATATGCCATTCCAATAACCACAGTAGAAATTAAATATCTGCATATATTTTCAGTAAAAATTAATCATAATGTATATATTGAATAAATTTCCGATAAAATATCATAAGAAATTCGTGTTTTTTTTTGTAGTGATTAGAAATGAATATTACCTGTAAGCGTAAAAGTCATTGAACTTGGTTTTGTCTTCGTTACCATCCTCATCAATAGATTTTTCAGTGTTGGTTGCAATTATGATGAGTGAAATCAACAAGCAAATGAACGTAAGAATCCTCACGATGAGGCCAACAAATGGTGGAATTGTACAGGTTGGTGGTGGTAATGGTGGTTGTGCCATTTGCAAACTATATTATACTATTTATTATTATTAAAAAAAAGTAATTGAAATTTATTGATGCTAATTAAAGGTTTTTCTTCTTGTAGTGAATATACTTAGTAATGTGATTGCTTATATAGAAAAAGGATAATGCATGCATGCAAAAAAAAAAAAAACGTTGACTTTGCCTTAGTCAAAAGTCAATGTGTACAACTCAAATCCATTGTGTAATTGATAAGAGTAATATTCGGTTCACATGCAAGAGTTTACTTTTTTAAAAAATAAAAAAATAATGTCTAATATTCGTGTTGGGTCTCGATTAGACTCAATTTTTCATAACGAGGACTCATTTTAGGGGGTTAGGGCTCCGAAGACATCTGATAATATATAAAGAAATTTTCATCCCATCAAAATTCATACTGGTTGCAAAGAATTTATTTTTAATATTTTGGTAGTTATGTATTCCTTGCTTTTGATTTACCCGAAATGACGCGTAAGTTTTATAAATATTATTGCTTGTGAGAAGTAATAGATAACGATGTACAATATATTTTGCTTACGAAAAAGAAATGAAGCTATTAAATGGAAGTGTTGTTTTCCTTCTTTTAGCTCTTCTTTGTACTATTCTCAATTGAAAGCGTGTTTGCATGTCTCCATCAAAGAAAGTAGCATGTTATTTCGTAAAATTAATCGAATTACACGCAAATTGATTTCGACAATATAATTATTAAAACGAAATTGGACTTTCAAAAAAAAATGAAGGGGAAATGTATAAACAAAAATAACCAAATTAATATTTTCGTTTATTTTTTGAATTATATACAAATATTCTTATAACAATATTTATTTTATTAACTCACCAAATTTTTAAAAAATGAGTAAGAGAAACTTGTTTATTTTTCGAGAAAAATAATTTTCATGAAAAATATTGTACTTCATACCGAACACGTTCTAGGTAACAATTACTTTCCTTCACCATAGTCTAGGAATGGAGTTTTCCTAGTGAACACACTTGATAAGTACTTTTTTTCTTGTATTTCGTGTCATTTTCTCTTATAATCAACAATTGCGATTCCGTCGATTACTCAATTAGTATTGACTTGGAAAAAAAGAAGTTGACTTAGAAGAATTAATTAACATCACTCAATTTGGACCAACTTGCCAACATGCCATTTTTATATATTTTATTTTTAATGTAAAAACATTATCTTAAATATTTAGGGTGAGGTTGAGGTGTGAATAGTACAAGAGGATGTTGATTATAATATTAGCAACCTATATAATGTTTTGATGAAAATTTTGAGTATTAAAAGTTGATTAATGATGTCTAAGAGTAATTGAAATAATTGTGAAAGAAATTGATTTATGTTTGAAAAGTCATTTTTATCATT
>JAJOOJ010009644.1:0-61745 GCA_029582625.1 Solanum boliviense
ATCTATTTCTTCATTTTCTCTAGTTATTCGTACCATTGCAGTTAGACTATCTTCCAATCTTACCGTTTCTTTTTCTATCATTAGATATAAATTTTCACCTATTTTTTTATACCTTCTTCCTAAATTTGAAAATATTATTTTTATTTGTAATCTTTCTGGATTTTCGTAGGTTTTTTCTTCTATAGCAAATTCTTCCTTATTCATTTTAAATTATGTTTTAATTTATGCTCTATTTTTTGTATATCTAATTGTAATTTAAATATTACTTTTCTTTGTGCTAGCAAAGATTTTTGGCATACTCCTGCATATATATTGTATTGTAATCTTATGTTTTAACTCTTGTCGTTTTATTATTACTGTCCTTATTAATTCGTATTTATGGTTTTTGCTACTATCCATTTTATATTCGTTTTAATTACTTAGTTCTGATACCAACTTGGAGGGGGGGGGTCCCGATTCATAAATATATTATGAATTAATTTTTTCATGATACATCTTATCTTTCATGCAACTAGTATCATCTTTAAAGCCTTTGAAAACTTAAGGGATACTTCTTTAAGCATTCCTTAGTTAATAATTCGTCTTGTTATTGTGGGAATTAGCCTTAACCGACATGAGACCATGTGAGCTACAACGTGATCACCCGGTGTTACCCACACCGAAAAGGGTTGTCCTACTTGCCTAAGGTAGAACCATGGTTTCTTAGCTTAAGTGGATCCACAACTAAACATCCTATGAGGCCACGTAGTGTTTAGGATAAGGAGATTGCTACTAGAAACCCGACCTTTCTAGTTTAGGAGATTCCATCTCAAGAGATTGCTTCTAGAAATCTAACCTTTCTATTGGGAGAGCTTCCATCTCACTACAATATACACTCGGTGCTAAGCATAAATTCCACAGAGTACTTATTATGTCTTAACATAACTCATGTCTCATGGAAGGATGTCCTTGAAACCGAATCTAAGTTAGTTCATTAGGATATCTATTAGATCATGTGTGAGAAAACCTCTCACCGTCCATGTCTACATGTAAATATTAGATTCAAGTGGGTGAGAAAGTATTTCAACCTTAGAAACTTTATTGTGTGAGAACAACTTGCACATCATGTTCAAATGTGTTCATGAGAATGTCCTTTCAATCAACACAACAACAATATCATAATCATTGACACTTTACTCTCAAAGTGTCCTTAACGCATTTACATAGATTTCATAAAAAAACATACATAATCTCATAGTTTGATCTTTCAATGTTCAAAACATAATTTCAATCACCACATCTATAATTCAAGCATTAGACATGTATTTAATTATAATTCATGTGATATCTATCGCTTCATGCATAAATTCATAAAATTCCTCTTTCATCAGTAAAGACCCACATCATAAGATCACAATTGAGAAATAGGGGAATCACATGGGTTCATGGAGGAACTTCATAAAAACCAAAAGAAGTCATAAATTCATTCTTAAAAACTCAATTCGTTCATTTAAATCAAGTTTGAAAGGAACCCATGACTTTTGAATCAAACCCTAACAATTGGGGATTTCTATAGTTTTGAAATTTGAGATTTTGAAGGAACTCCATGGATGAAAGGTATTCATGGATGAAAGCTACCAAAACTTAAGTGAAAATTCAAGTCATCTATGGAGGAATTGGAATCCTAGATTAAAACCCTAGGTTGAATCTCCTTCTTCTTCTTTTTCTTCTTCTTCTTCTTCTTCTACTTCAACGTTCTAGAGAGAGAAATATTTTGAGAGGAAGAAATTTGAGGATTTATTTGGGATTTTGGAAATAATGTCTTGAATGGGTTAGTTGTTGAGTTAAAATAACTTATATAGGGCTCTTATGCTTAGGAAATATGACTTAGCTTTAGTTCAATTAATACCGAAAATACCCAAATAACCCTAACTTGCCAGCACAGTGTCCACCTTCACGAGAGGCACCACAATTTGTGGTCCCCTCCATGGTGATGGACCAGTAGCTTGGCAACCCTTCACTCAAGTCCTAATAACTAACTCCCCTCTACAAGCCTTCCCACGAGTTGTGGTCTTCACCACGAGCTCTGAAATTGCTCGTAAAGAGGGGGCTGTTTTTGGCAGTTTTGGAGAGACTACTCCCTAGCCTACAACGAGCCACACAACGTGTCATGGTCGTCACCACGAGTCGTGGTGGTGGTCGTGGTAGGTAGGGCAGTGTCTATGCCAAGGTAGGCTTCCCTAGCCCACATCAAAGTCGACAAAAGTCCTATGTCGATGTTAGAAGAAGACATCTTGAGTTTGATGTAATGAGGTTCGACAAGAAAGGGAAGCTTAGTCACTGATATGTGGGCCCATATAAGATTTTGAGGTATGTTAGTAAGGTTGCTTATGAGCTTGATTTGCCTAACGACTTGGCATCAGTGCATCCAATTTTCCATGTCTCCTTGTTAAAGAAATGTGTTAGTGATCCGATATCTATAGATTCCTTAGAAGGTTTAGGAGTTAAGGAGAATCTCTCGTATACGGAGTTTTGGTTGATATTTTAGACCGACAAGTTAAGAGGTTGAGAAATAAAGAAGTTACTTCCGTGAAATTTCATTGGAGGAATCAGTTAGTTGAGGGTGCTACTTGATAGGCCGAGGTTGATATGATGTTTTGTTATCCTCATCTCTTTCTCTTCGTCCCTACTCAAGCTTGAGTTATTTAGCTCCTCATGGTTTACTCATTCGGTGTCATATGTGTTAAATATTTCCATGATTTCCTCATTATGAATTATTCATGAAAAACTTAAACTTAGAGAAAATGAACTTACATGATTGATTCCTACATGTTTATGTGAATTTGAGTATGAGTTTGTCACGACCCAGGAGTACCCGTAGATGTGAAACGGCGTAAAAAACTCTGAAAAGCATCATACAAGCCCTTAGCATAACATAACATAAGATAACAGAAAAGTACGGAAATTTTAAAAACTTTTATCCATTCAATCGATGTCTTTTATAAAAGCAAGTGGAAGTCTTTACTACACTTTGTCTCAATCCATCTAATACAACTTTGAATAAAACTCTTGGGACATAGCCCATACAATAGTCTCAAAACATGAAATAAAATACATAAAGGATAGTGGGTTTATCCTCGAAGCTATGACGACTCACCAAATCTTCAACTCCTTTTCCCCTTAGAAACCTAGCTTCAAGATTGGAACTCGAATCTCCAAACCCTACATTTGATGAGAATGTAGGCAAAGTATGCGTTAGCACAAGATGTACTAAATATGTTAGCTAGCATAATCCATAATCATATGAAATACATCATGAAACATCAATTATAAGCATAAGAGATAATATCATAACAATAAGAAAGGTTTCCAACATAAGCATCATATAAGCGTTATTCAAATCCTAGTCATTTACATCATAATAAGACCACTCTCAAGTAACCTCAAAGCATAGTTGTGCAATTCATGAATAGCATCCTAGAATACCATCAAAGATAAGTATCCCTTTTTGGTCATCTTAATGATAGTCTATATGCATCGTCAAGACCTAGGCTTTCATATAACAAGAACACTATACTTCTAAGTAACCTCAATGCATACTTGTGCATTGCATGAAAGGCATCCCATACCACCATTCACATTAAGCATAATCTTGAAGTCACCATATGCATACCTACCGTTCATATGGTCTCATTCTTAGACAAGGGAACTATCACCTTTAGTCAATCATATCGTTGAAGGCAACTATAGCAACAACCCAAGCCTATCATACACCAAATAAAAGAACACTTCATAAGTAGCTTCAAGTCATACTTGTGTAATGCATGATTATCATCCCTTAATACTATTCATACTAAGTACCACCTTAGGCTACCATACTCAAATGATTACTATTTATTATTCTAGATTACCAAAGAATAGGACCCTATTAGGCTAGAACAAACTGTCATCTTGAAAACATAACTATAAAATGCAAAAGTAATTACCTTGGAAGGCATACTATCATGCAAGCCCAAGCTATTCAACGAAGGGTACAAGTGTTCCATCCTAGCTACCATGAAATAGTCTTAGACCAACTAAGTCATGCTACACTTACAAGCACACTACGATGCTAATGCAAGCTACCCTTAGGAGAGTATGATTTGTCAATCCTATGCTACCTTTAGGAAAGATTGTGTCCTCAATCCTAAGTTACCCTGAAATGGTCTTAGCCAAACCAAGTCATGCTACCATGAAGCCATCCTAAAAGTTGTAGTTCAAGCTACCTTTTGGAGAGTATAGATCCCCAATCCTAGGCTACCATGACTACCACTAACTCAAGCTACCATGGAACACATCTTACAATGCTAAGTCAAGCTGCCCATAAGAGAGTATGGATCCTCAATCCTAGGCTAATATGACTACCACTAACTCAATCTACCATGAAATGCATCTTATAATGCTAAGTCAAGCCACCCTTAGGATAGTATGGATCCTAATTCCTAAGCTACCAATCTTGGGGTTGTCTTACCGAGTCAAGCTATACATGAAGGGATCATATTTCAAAATTTCAAGCTATTCTAGTCTAACATGCTTTGATTCAATTTTAGGTGATTAGCTTTTTAACCTAGAACCATTCTTTGTGAGATAAGCTTGAATCTCCTAGCATATTTATGCCTAAGTGGGTAGGTGTGAAAGACTTTCAACAATACACAACAAGATCACATTATATTAGCTTTACTCTCAAAGCCCTATCATTTATAACTACAAGCCTTAATATTAATGATTTACTTCTTACTATCATCATCATACCTAGATTTTAGGGTATTCTAATCATATTTTTCATTAGTAAGTGATTCTAGGCATAATTCATCATGAAGGTCCAATTTCAACTTTACTAGTCATGATCCATCATATACACTATAGTCTAATTCAATTCATGTCTATATGTTCCTAATCTTGAACACTTACTACACATGACATTAATTTTAGAAGATCACCTAGGAATCCACATAATATCAATTCTATCAATTAGACTAGGGTTAACCATGGAAATCACATAAATTCATCATAATATCATAATTCAATGCTAAATCAATTATAATTAAGTATAATCCACTTGATTCGAATCATACTTCAACACTACCCACAATGTAGGAGGAAACCCTAAATGGAATTGGGTTTTGTCATCACAGTTGGGGGAAACATAGGGGACTCTATGGGTGGAAGAACCTATAGATTAATAGGCTAAAAAGCCTTGATTCAAAGCCCTCACAAAATCTTGAAATAATGAAGGAAATATGCCCAAGCTTCCTTCTCTTCTTCTTTTTCTTTTTCATTTCTAGAGAATTTTTTTTTAGAGAATTTGGGTTAGTTTTGTGGTCTTGAAATTATGTCTAGGATCAATGTATTTAGGGTTCTATTAGGCTTATATAGTTGGTCTAATAACTAATGAACCAATGAACTAACCCTTAAGTCCCAACTTAATATAATTTTCACTTAAAATCTGCCCCACCAACGAGGCCACACCCACGACCGTGGGTGGGTCTATGGACCATACTAGTCAGTTGTGGGAGTGGGTCTGGGGCTAAATATGCATGGGAATCCAATATTTGACCCATGACCCCTTCTCACGGGTCGTGGGTCTATCTACTGGCCGTAGATGCCCTTTGTGGGAGGTTGCTTTTTTACAGCTTTTGGGTTGTTTTTAGGGTCCTCCTCAAGGATCATTTGATTGGTCCTTGGGGGGTCGTACCTTGAAGACCTAACCTTAAAACCCTCATTCTACGTATGGAAAATCATTTTACAATTTTAACCCTCATACCAAACTCTAGAACCCTAACAGAAAGCTCCAGAATTCTCTAGTTAGCTTACTAGTTTCCGGGTATAACAATATATCCCCCTTGGGATCATTCGTCCTCGAATGACGATTATAAAAACTTCTTAAGGTCACAATTATAAACTAGCAATCCATCATGCATGAAATACATCTAAATGCACACAACCAAGGAAGAAAACTTCAATTCCAAGCTAAACATATTCAATGCAACACAAATGAGTAGCAACTACATTTACCAACACAAAATGCATGAAATTCTATATGTACTTATATAATCAAGGAGAAACGAACATCTCCTAACTAAAACATGCTCAACACACACACATAGAGCCTAAATAAAATTTACTCTCAAAAAAGCGTATATTCTGGGAGGAATCTTTCAACTCCAAAGTAAGGCATGCTCATTAATTCATCTCATGAAGTCTATATGCACTCTACTCAAATGCACTACAACATGAGGCAAGACAATGCATATGAGTCAAATCTATCAAGACCTAAAGTTTTTCATGAACATGCATATTAGGAAATCATGGCCACACATAAGCACACAATAACCTTGCTAGATTTGCACACCATCTCCCCCTTGGGAGTAAGCCTATACGAACTCTTCTAAACATCATTCATACTAAAAACAACTTCAAAGTCCAACATAACAAGTCACAAAAGGCAAGAAATCCAGAAATTACTAAAGCATAAAACAAATAATGGTAGCAACATAAGGAGGTCACTCTTGATCTTCTCTAGATTGGAGAGCATAAAGCCGATTCTTCTTTTGAGCACTCTCATCCGGACCACTAGAGGCAACTTGCTTACCCTCTCTTCTTGTAGTCCTTCTCTTTGGACAATCATTCATCTTGTGGTCACTCTGACCATAACTAAAGCAACCCCTCTACCGGACAAACACCTACCCTCATGTCTCTTACCATACCTAGCACAAGTGGGCCATAGGGACTCATTACTAATCCCTTGTGGCCAGGGGGGTAGAAAACCTTTCATCCTTATGCTTAGGAGCATTAGAAAATCCTTGTCCAGAAAACGTTTGTCGATTCCTAGAACGACCATGTCCATCGGACCCATTATAAAAGGACGTATCATTATCCATCCTAGACCTCTTTTTATCCCTAGATTTTTCCTCTTCAAGTTTATCTTCCTCCATTTGTTGAGATTACACCATAAGACGTGAGATATACATATCATCATGGTGCATTGTCATACAACATTCTTTTGCTAATATGGCGGACACCCCCATCAAAAACCTACTCATCATATCCCTCGAACTTGCTACGATAAATGGAGAATACTTAGACAATATAGTAAATTTCAAGGAATACTCTTTAACACTCATACTACATTGCTTAAGGTTGATGAATTCTTTCACCTTAGCTTCCTTCAACTCCCGGGGAAAGAACCTATCTAGAAATCCCTTCTTAAACACTTCCCACTCTATAGGACCCGCTTCTACCGGCCTAGAATCTTTCTATTGTTCATACCGTATTTGGGTAACATCCTTCAATTGGTAAGCGGCTAGTTCCGCTTTTTCTACCGAAGTTACCCCCATGATAGCTAGCACCTTATAAACATCCTCTATAAACCAATTCGGATCCTCTTCCATTTTGGGGACACTAAACTTCGGAGGGTTCATCCTCAAAAACTTTATCACCATAGAAGCAACCATCCCCCTTATTGGGTTTGTCGGAGCTACTACTTCTCTATTGGCTTGGGCCGTCATGGCTTGGGCCAATATTATAAAGGCCAACCTAATCTCCACATTAGACATAAATGGAGGATCAATTGGAGCTTGAGGAGGAGCTTGGTGTGTAACTTCAAGAGGAACCTCTTGCTCCTCATTTCCTTCCTCACCTCTCCTAGCATTTTCCCTTGTATTTGTCATATCCTGAAAAATCAACGGGCACAGATTAGAAGGACGCACTAGAGCCAAACTTTATGGCACGACTTAGAGAATGAAGAAGTGATATTTCCTGAACATCCAATAGCCTTCTATTCATAAATGTGGTGCGCTTCACATTTATGAACAAGACTCTACTAGACATGGTTTGAGAGTGTCCTAGACCATTCTAAACCTTGTGCTCTAATTACCAAGTTTGTCACGACCCAGGAGTACCCCCTACATGTAACACGACGTACAAGACTCCAAAAAGCCTCATACAATCCCTTAGTTTATCATAACATAAGATAATAGAAAAGTACGAAAATCTTAAAAACTTTCATCCATACAATCGAATCTTTTATAAAAGAAGGCGGAAGTCTTTACTACACTTTGTCTAAAACCATCTGATACAACTTTGAATAAAAATCTTGGTACATAGCCCATACAATAGTCTCAAAACATGAAATAAAAGACATAAAGGAAATAGTGGGTTTGTCCTCGAAGCTGTGAGGACTCACTAATTATTCAACTATTTGCTCCTTAGAAACCTAACTTCAAGATTGGAACTCAAATCTCCAAACCCTACATTTGATGAGAATGTAGGCAAAGTATGTGTTAGTACAAGATGTACTAAATATGTTAGCGAGCATAATATCATAAAAGAATAAGGTAAGGGTTAGTCAATATTATACATAATCCATAATCATATGAAACACTCTATGAAACATCAATTAGAAGCATAAGAGACAATATCATATTAATAAGCAAAGTTTCCAACATAAGCATCATATAAGCATTATTCAACTCCCAGTCATTCACATAATAATACGACCACTCTCAAGTAACATCAAAGCATACTTGTGCAATGCATGAATAGCATCGCATAATACAATCCAAACTAAGTATCCCTTTTTGGTCATCTTAATTATAGTCTATATGCATAGTCAAGACCTAGGCTTTCATATAACAAGAGCACTATACTTCTAAGTAACCTCAAAGCATACCTGTGCAATGTATGAAAGTCATCTCATACTACCATTCGCACTAAGAATAACCTTGAAGTCACCATATACATACCTACCATTCATTTGGTCTCATTCTTAGATTACTTCATTAAGACAAGGGAAATATCACTTTTAGTCAATCATATCATGGAAGGCAACGATAGCAACTACCCAAGCTCAACATACACCATATAAAAGAACACTTCATAAGTAGATTCAAGTCATTCTTGTGCACTGCATGAATATCATCCCATACTACTATTCATACTAAATACCACCTTAGGCTATCTTAGTCAAATGAGTACTATTTATCATTCTAGATTAACAATGAATAGAACTTTATTAGGCTATACCAAGCTATCAGCTTGATAAAATAACTATATTATGCTAAACTAACTACCTTGGAAGGCATACTATCATGCAAGCCCAAGCTATTCTAGGATTGGTACAAGTGTTCCATCCTAGCTACCATGAAATAATCTTTAACAAACTAAGTCATGCTATCCTTACAAACACACTATGATGCTAATGTAAGCTACCCTTAGGAGTATATGAATTCTCAATCCTATGCTACCCTTAGGAGAGTATGTGTCCTCAATCCTAAGCTACCATGAAATTGTCTTGGCCAAAACAAGTCATGCTATCATGAAGGCATCCTAAAAATGCTAGTTCAAGCAACCCTAAGGAGAGTATAGATCCTCAATCCTAGGCTACCATAACTACCACTAACTCAAGCTACCATGGAACACATCTTACAATGCTAAGTCAAGCTACCCATAGGAGAGTATGGATCCTCAATCCTAGGCTAATATGACTACCACTAACTCAAGCTACCATGAAATGAATCTTATAATGCTAAGTCAAGCTACCCTTAGGATAGTATGGATCCTCATTCCTAAGCTACCAATCTTGGGGTTGTCTTACCAAGTCAAGCTGTAACATGAAGGGATCATATTTCACAACTTCAAGCTATTCTAGTCTAACATTCTTTGATTCTTTTTTAGGTGATTAGCTTTTTAACCTAGAACCATTCTTTGTGAGAGAACCTTGAATCTCCTAGCATATTTATGCCTAAGTGTGTAGGTGTGAATAGACTTTCAAAATACACAACAAGATCACATTATATTAGCTTTACTCTCAAAGCCCTATCATTTATAACTACAAGCCTCAATCTCAAAGCTTTACTTCATTAGTAAGTGAATCTAGGCATAATTCATGATAAAAGTTCAATTTCAACTTTACTTGTCATGATCCATCATATACACTATATTCTAATTCAATTCATGTCTATATGTTCCTAATCTTGAACAATAACTAAACATGCCATTAATTTTAGAAGATCACCCAGGAATCTTCAATTTCACCTCTCATGGCATAAACCAACATCATATCAATTCTATCAAATAGACTAGGGTTAACAATGCAAATCACAAAAATTCATCATAATAGCATAACTCAATGCTAAATCAATCATAATTAAGTATTATCTACTTGATTGGAATAATACTTCAACACTACCAACAATGTAGGAAGAAACCCTGGCTAGAATTGGGTTTTGTCTTCACAATTGGAGGAAACCTAAGGGGCTTTATGAGTGGAAGAACCCATAGATAAATAATATAACATACCTTGATTCAAATCCCTCACAACAGCTTGATACAATGGAGTAAATCGGCCCTAGCTTCATTCACTTCTTCTTCTTCTTCTTCACTTCTAGAGAGAGAATTTCTGGAGAAAATTTGTGTTAGTTTCGGAGTCTTGAAATTATGTCTACGATCAATGTATTTAGGGGTCTATTAGGCTTATATAGTGGGTCTAATAACTAATTAATCGACCTCACTTAACCCCTAACTAATTATGAACTAACCCCTAAGTCCCAACTTAAAATAACTTTCACTTCAAATCTGCCCCACCCACGAGACCACACCCATGGACCTTGGGTGGGTCTACGGACCGTACTGGTCACTCGTGGGTGAGAGTCCAGGGATCAACATACAGGGAAAGCAAAGTCTTGACCCACGACCCAGTCCCACGGGGTGTGGGTCCATCTACTGGCCATAGATCCCCTTCGTGGGAGGCTGCTTTTTTACAGCTTTTGGGCTATTTTTAGGGTCCTCCTAAACGACCATTTGGTTTGTCCTTGCGGGGTCGTACCTTGACACTCTAACCCTAAAACCCTCATTCTAAGTTCGGGAAAGCATTCTACAATTTTAACCCTCATATAAAACTCTAGAACCCTAACGCAAGTGTCTAGAACTCTCTAGTTAGCTTACTAGTTTTTGGGTAGAACAGAGTTGCACATAGACTTCATGATATGATGTTTTGAACATGCTTTAACTTGGATTTGATGTTTCCTCCTCGGATATGTGTATTTGTATGATTGCATTCATGATGGGTTGTTAGATTGAGTTTCTACCTTTCTTATGATGTCTAGAATCTCATTTGAGGACAAATGTTTCCAAGTGGGATACTGTCACAACCCAGGGGTACCCCCCTAGATGTAACACGGAGTACTTGACCCCGAAGAAGTCTCATACAATCCCTTAGCATATCATGCCATAAGATATATAGAAATGATGTGGAATTTAAAACTTTTTACAATCAAAGTCTTTCATAAAATCAAATGGAAGTCTAGATATTTTCTCAACAAGCCATCTAATACAATCGAGTATGAATAATGGTAACATCCCTTTACAACATAATCTCAAAAGAAAATGTAAGGAAGAAACTAGAAATGAGCAACTTCCGTCCTCGAACTATGAGGACTCACCAAAAGTGTGAACAAAATCAATCCAAGCTTTAAACACTAGAAGAAGCACACCTCAACGACCAGGCCCTATATTTATAGAAAATGGAGAAATATGGGTTAGTACAAAATTTGCACTAAGTATGATAGCAATGAATAAAAATCCTTTAAACATGCTAAAAGGGACATTTCAGTTGAAACCATGCTATATGCCAATTTGGAGCATCATCTTTGAAATAGTTGTAGAATATAACTCATAAGACAACTCATGTACAATTCATCATAGCATAAAGGATATCAACATAATCACAAGCATAGCCTCCAACATAAACATAATGCATACCCCAATCATCACAAGATATAGTTCACATACATAGTTACAGATCAAGAGCATCACATTATGATAGAACCATCACATAAGTAACCCTAAGTTATACTTGTGAAATGCATAGATAAGATCCCATAATTCCATCTACACTAAGTACCAGTTTCAGGCCACCATGCTCATACTTATAATTCTTTGATCTCATCCATAGTTAATACTCATAGACAAGGAAATATTAATGTTCATAGCTTATAACAAGGAAAGTCACTCTTAGCAACAATCCATATCATACATGCATAATTCATATATCTCCATAGCATAAAGAAACCACACCATAACCCCTTTCAAAGCCTACTTGTGCAATGCATGAATGAAGTCACATACCCCCACTCACACTAAGTAGAACTCCTTGACAAGTCATAAGGATAGTTCATGTTCATGTTCATAATTCATATACATCATTCATTAACTCATAAATCATCATATCATAAGAGAAACCTACCACGACCACTCTCAAAGTCTACTTTTGCAATGCATGAATGAAGTCCCATACCCCCATTCACTCTAAGTAGAACCTCTTGAGGAATCATGGTACATTGCTCATGTTCTTGTTCATAGTTCATGCTCTTGTTCATAGAGGAAAATAGCCTTAACCTACATAGACCATGTGAACTACATGGAGTCCAGTGTACTACCCCACACCTTAAATAGGTGTCCTACTTGCCTAAGGTAGAACAAAAGTTTATTAACTTAGGTGGATCCACTAGCTAAAGACCTACGTGGGCATATATACTTATGGGATAAGGAGATTGCTACTAGAAACCCTGACTAACTGAGGTAAAAGGTTTCAATCTCATGAGATAATTGTTTTGGGAACCCGAGCTGACTGGCTTAAAAGGAACCCATTTAGAAAGCCGGAGTAACTGACATAAAAGCTTTCATTTGGGAAGCCGGACTAATTGGCGTAAAATCTTCCATCTCATATGCATATCCACTCGGTTCTAGGCATAATTCCCTTTTAAGTTCATGTTTATGGAATAGTGGCTTAACACTCAATCCAAAATAATATCATGATATCGACCATAGATTCATTATGTCAGAATGGCCTTTCAACCTTATAATCATTAATATGTGAGTAAACCTTCCACATCATGTTGATAGTGTGTTCATGAGAATAGCCTTTCAATCAACACAACAAGACTATCTTAGTGATATACCTTTCTCGCATAGCCATGTGTAAGGGTGTATGTGACCATAACCTTTCAACAACACCATAGTTACATCATAATCACATCCATGCATGGAGTTTGTATGTGAGATTGTCCTTTCAATGACACTACCACAATATCATCATCATAGACACTTCTCTTTCAAAGTGTTCATAAAGCATGTACATGATATCGCAATCATGTATAATTCTCATATCTTGCATCAAGGATCATAGATCATATTAAATCAATATATCTAGCATTCACTACATTCGACATGGATATAATCACAATTCAAGCAATTCAATTAGTATATGCTCAATCTCATGTACTCATATTATAGGTCATGTGGGTCAAGTCCTCCCACAATAACGCCATATACAATTCAACATACATAATAGCTTTCTTCTTAGAGCCTTAACATCCTTAGCTTATTCATACTAGTTTTTACCTTTAAAGCCCTATAAGTCATATTTATGCTACAAGCTTTACTCCCAAGCAATGCCTCACATGATCATCATGTATACCTAAACCTCAAGGCAATCTAACTACATGCTTCATTCTTAACGAATTATAGTCATATAGCATTATATAAACTCAATCTCATTACCACTCAACCATGATCCATCAAATATGCCCTAATCAAATCAATTCATGTCTAGAAGCTTTACTTTAAAGATTCATATCTAGGTGTTCTAATCTCAAGCAATTCATAAAGAAGTTCATCAATCTTAGAAGGTCACATCTAAGCCCTCAATCCCCTTTTTCCTGGCATAATACTAACTATATCAATTTCACCCTAGAATCTTAGGTTAATCAATAATGCATGTATAATCATACTAAAATCATGTAATTACACCATAAACAACCATTATTCACTCAATTGGACCAATATACAACAATACCCACACTTAAAGATCCAAATTGGGGATTTCGTAGGTTCTTGGGGGAATGCATCATAAACCAACAATAATTCATCAACTCAATCATAATTCATCATAAATCAACCAATGGAAACGTTTTGAAAGAGAACCCATGACTTAGAGTGAAACCCTAACCTTTTGGGGAAAACACGAGTTTTGAAATTGAACTTTGAATGGGTTCTATGAGAGAAGGCTACACATAGAGGATAAGCTACCATACCTTATGAATATTCCTTGAAAAATTGAGTAGAAAGGATCAGTCCTTGAACCCTAGACCTTAACTTCTTCTTCTTCTTCAATGGAGTTTTTGGGAGAGGACTTTGTGGGTAAAGTTCGTTATGTTTTGGGGTCTTGGGAATTATGAAGTAAATAGGTTAGTTAATGGTTTAAAAGTACATATATAAGTCTATTAAAATGAATAAAACGACTTTACACTTAACTAAATTAATTAGTTATTAACTAGGCTACCCCTCACCTTGGCTGAAACTAGGGAACCTACATGCATGACCTACGACCTAGCCCCATGGACATGGGTGGCTCCACGGGGTGTGCCTCATGTCCATGGTTCATGGCATGTATCTCCTCATCAACGCCCTTGACCCACGACTTGGTTCCACTGGTCATAGATGGACTTACGCCCAGTAGGTCCTATCTGTAGGTCACATAATTGGGCAGTTTTGGGGTAGCTTGGGGTTAGGCTTTAGAGGACGTCCTCTGCAAGGACCCCTTAGATAGTCCTTGGGGGTCGTACCTTGATGTTTAACCCCTAAATCCCTCAACCTAAGTTCGGGAAACCATTTTACAGTTCTAAACCCCACACCAAACTCAAAAACTATCACGTAAGGCTCTAGCTTCACTTACTAGGTTTTTGGGTGTTACAGAGATATTGTAACACCTCAGATTCAGAAAACAAAAAAATTTAGTCCTTTAAAAAATCTGGTTCCAGAATTGGCCGACTCCACCAACGGTCTGTCGTTTGACACACGGACCATATGAAGGCTTGTGGTTGGCCAGCCCAGCTTTCCTAAAATGTCATGTTTCAATACTTTTCAGATTGTTGACCAGGACGATATTTCATTAAATGCACGATCCACAAATAGATCTCGCAGATGAGTCTCATACATAGAGAAATTCTAGGGTCAAAAGTTGAAACCCATAGTCGGGACACACGACCTGTCGTTGGGACCATGGTCCGTGGGTGGGTTCCATTATATGAGGTCCAAAGATTTGGTCTCTGACCCCAAACGATGGCCAACTAATACAGTCCATGGTCTGACCAATGGACCATAGGTCGTGCCCTCGATGGGTGTCGGTAGTTATTTACTTAGGGCCTTTTGTGTCATTTCTTGATTATTCTAGCCTAATACTATATTGTTTTACCCTTCACCTAAACCCCTATATCAGTACTTTTACCTCTAAATTTCCCAATTGATATAATTCTCTCAAATTCCTAAAAGAAGAACAAGTCTTCGTCTTAAATAATTCTCTCTCTAGAAATCAAAGAACAAAACTAGGGTTTTCAAGTCAAGTCTCCAATTCCACCATTGAAGTCAAGCTTTTGGAATTGGGTTATGATATTTTTCATCCATGGGGCCCTTTCTTCTATGGAGTTCTCAAATTCTCCAATTTACAAAGTTAGAAATCCCCAATTAAGTTAGGGCTTTCTTCCATGTCATGGTTTCTTTCCAAAGTTGATTTACTTAATATATTTATGAACTTTTATGCATGAATTAATTTAATTTAAGGATTTTACGATGAATCTCCATGAACCCGTGTCTAACCTATGTTTCTAGATATTAATGATTGAAAGTGGATTTTGAACTATGAAAGCTCAATTATGGAATTATCCATGTTCTTATTAAATTGATGAGATATGATGTAGATTGATTTGAGAGTAAAAGTATATATGTTATTATTGTGGTTAATTATTGTGATAGGTTTGCTCACATAACTACCTCATGCATGAATGTGAAAGCTTTTCTCACATAAAGGATTCTAAGGTTGAAAAGTCATCTCACCTAAAATGAATCAAAGTTAAGGAGCTATTCTAAGAATGAGGGAAACAGCGATTACCCATGACCTTTAATGAAAGACAAGAAACGATTACCCATGTCAAAACATGTAAGAACAAGAGGCGATTACCCAATTCCCTTAAGGAAAGGATGAATAAGAATAATAGATATTTTGTGGGAGTTAGGCTTAGCACCGAGTGGACAAGTGGCGATTACCCAAGTTCCATAAACTGTGTGCCACCATAGGATTGTCTAGATAGACATTTGCTAGTGGATCCACATAAGCTAGAATTTCATGGTCTTACCTTGGCAAGTATGACACCCTTTTCTATGTGGGAGACACCGGATTCTGTGTTGATAGCTCACATGGTCTTATATCTCAGTTAATGGCAAATCTCTTACAATAATGAACTAAGGTTACTTCAAAAAGTATTTCACATGTGTTTAAGATGATGCTTATTTGCATTGACAATGTTTTATGACTTATGTCTTCTAGCCCTTTTTATATCATGTTTTAGCTTGGTCATTGCATACTATGAAAGATATACCTTTTTAAGTATGTTTTATGCATTTCTCTCATACTTGGTACATATTTGTACTAACAAAAACTATTCCCTACATTTCCCAAAATGTAGGGTCCGAACATATAGATTAGCACTTTCGTGGCAAGGGATCTCATATAGAAGATTAAATATTGGTGAGTCCTCATCACCCGAAGACCAAGCTTGATTTCCTTTTGTGTCTTTACTTTATATTTTAAAACTTCTTGTACGGGCTATGCGCCGATCAATCTTGTGTACTAGATGACTTTGACACAATGTTTAGACTTCCGCTTTTTTTCTATAAAACTTTGTTATGATTAAACCTATCGTTTAAATCACATATATTTTATTATTTTGTATGATGATTGCTAAGTGGCTTGTATAGGCCTCTCAAGGTCCTATATGCCATATTACGCCTAGGGGCTACCTTGAGTCGTGACAGCACTGGCCTACGAGACAAACCTATGACCTGTAGGAATACTAACAAGTCGTACGAATGAAATTGTAGGACATAGAATGGAGTTTTGGAAAAACTATGTTTCAGAAGTTTGACCTACGAATGAAGAAGACGAATCGTAGGAAAAATGACCAGTCATAGATGAGTTCCTTAGAAATGTTTTAGACTTATTAAAAGTTTGGACCAAAATCTGATTCGTATGGATAATGTCTATGGACCGTAGAAGCATTTCGTGGAAAGAAAGGTGAAATTTTGGTTTTTGTAGTGGGTTCTACGGTTGACCTATACGGACCGTAGAAACCATGTGACAATTGTTTCAGGGTATTTGGGTCTTTTCCTATGCATCTAATACCTATACTACGTCGTTTTACCCCTATTACTAAGTCCTATAACTACCTCTGTATTCCTAAAACTAACCCAACTCTCTCATTCATTCAAACCCCCAAATCTTGTTCACATACATCCCCTTCAAGTCTCTCTCAAGGTCAAGAAGAAGGCTAAGGTTTCCAACCCAACCTAAATCATTAATATCAATAACACTCAATGACCTTGTTATCTAAGCACATCATCTCCCCCTTGGGAATAAGCCTATACGTACTCTTCTAAGCCTCATTTCTTTCAACTCTAAGGTCGGAGAAAGTCATCACTAAACCTTCACATCCATCACAAAAGATGGTTCTAGACCATGGTGAATTACACTTCTACCCTTCTTAGAAGAGTCTACTCAATCAACACATTAGGCATTACTGAAACACCCAATTCACCAAATTTATCCATCTACCCCAAAACTAATCATGACTAAGTCGGGTCCTACCATGAAATATACATAACCATAATGCAACCCACTTATATCAAAGACAACATCAAAGTCTATTATATCAAGTCTATGAAGTCACAAAAGACAAGAAACACCGGAATGTAAAAAAGCATAAAACACATAGCGGTACCAACATTCGAAGGACACTCTTTTTCACCTCTAGATTTGAGGGCATAATACCTAATTTTCTTTGGAGCATTCGCACCCGAACCACTTGGACAGGCTGAAGGGTAGGGTTGAGACCTACGACGACTATCTCCTTCATTTCTAGCAACCGTAGGGCAATGCCTTATCTTGTGTCCCAACTCACCACTACCGAAACAAAAATTGGAACCAGCTAGGCGTTTACCCTCATGTCTCCTATCACACCTAGCACAAAAAGGCCATAGGGACTCATTACTAATTTCGGTGGCTTAGGTTTAGACACCTTACCTTTACTATTCTTATGAGCATTGGAGTAATTTTGTCTTGAGGACCTCACATCAGAGAAATCACAATCCTCATTTTTAAACCTATTTTTCTCTTTCAACCTTTCTTCAAGTTTCTCTTCTTCAATTTTTTGAGCCTAAACCATAAGACGAGAAATATTCATGTCATAATCAAGCATGGCCATACGACATTCTTTGACTACTAAATCAGACACTCCCGACACAAACTTACTCAATCCCGACCTAAGATTGGACACTGGAATTGGAGAATACTTAGACAATGGGGTGAACCTCAATGCATATTCCTTAACAATCATACCACCTTGCCTAATGTTAATGAACTCAAGAACGAAAGCCTCTCTCATCTCTAAAGGGAAGAACCTAGCTAGAAAGGTACTTTTGAATCCTTCCCACTCTATGGGACCCATTCCTACTGGTCTAGCCTATTCCAGTTATTAAACAAAACTTGAGCAATTCTTTTGAGTTGATAAGAATCCAACTCCGCCTTTCTCTACCGGGGTTACTACCACAATGTTCAACACCTTAGAGACCTGTTCTATAAACTCTTTAGGATTTTCCTCCATCTTTGACCCATAAAATTTTGAAGTTTCTATCCCAGCCTGAGTCAACAGTTGGAAACCAAACCTAAGCTTCTCATTAGTTACTTTCTCTTCAAAAAGTTCAATTGGAGCTTGAGGAGGAACTTCTTGATCCACATTGTCTTCCTCATTCCTTCTAACGTTGGCCTTTGTAGTAGTCATATCGTGAAAACCATCGGGCATAGATTTGGAGAAATACCTAATAGAGTTAAATTCTATGGAACGACTTAGAGAATGAAGAAATGAAGTTTCCTAAACATCTAATAGCCTCCTATTCATAAATGTGGTGCACTTCACATTTATGAGCAAGACTCTACTAGACGTGGTTTGAGACATCCTAGAACCATTCTAAACCGTGTGCTTTGATCAACAAGTTTGTCACGACCCATGGGTACATCCTAGATGAAACATGGCATATAGAACCCCGAAGAACACAATGTAAGCCAGTTAGCATATCATAACATAAGATAATAGAAAAGTATGGAAATTTAAAACTTTTTTCAATACAATCAAAGTTTTAGAAAATGAAGCGAAATTCTATTACCCTTGTCTCAAACAATCTAATACTTTTGAAAAGAGTTAGGGACACTGCCCATACAATAGTAGTAATCATAAAATAAAGACATAAAAGGAAAGGGTGATCAAGTCCTCGATGCTATGAGGACTCACCAAAACATCTCTTCTTGATCTACTATGAACCTAACCACGAGGATGGAACTCAATATCGCCAAACCCTACATTTGATAAATATATAGGAAAATGTATGTGTTAATACATGAATGTACTAAATAAGATGGCTAGCACAAATCATCAACATACGCATATAAGAGGCATTAGTCAACATAAGACATATACCATAATCATAAGAGACAATAACATAAGTCATGAGTATAATTAAAGCATCTAGTTTGTTATGACCTAAGATAAATACTTCATGAACCACCTCAAGGGAAGCCTCTGCAATACATGGATAAGACCCCATAATCCCACCCATGCTAAGCAAGTCACTTTAGGTCCTCATTTACCTTTATTACATTTTTTTATCTCGTTCTTAGCTCATTTCTTATAGACAAGGGAACATTCATCTTTAGTAACACATATATTAGAATGGCCTTTCAAGCCACAATCCAAACTAAGGATACATCATAAGCATAAGCCATAAACATATTAAACATATAGATCATCATAATATAAAAGGAAAATACAATGAAAACCCTCAAAGCATACTTGTGCAATGCATAAATAAGATCCAATACTCTCACTAATACTAAGTAAGCTTCTTAAGTAACCATAGTTCATAATTCATATTACTGTTTTGGGAATTATCCTTAACCGACATAGACAGTGTGAGCTAACATGGAATCCAGTGTGTACTACACAGTGAAAAGGGGTTGTCCTACTTGCCTAAGGTAGAACCATACTCTTAGCTTAGGTGGATCCAAATAGCTAAATAACTTATGAGGCACGTAGTTTATGGGATAAGGAGACTGTTACTAGAAACCCGCCCTCTACTAACGAAGGAGCTTCTATCTCATGAGACCTCATCTAGAAACCTGCCCTCTACTAACAGATGAGTTTACATCCCATTGTTAATATCCCCTCGGTGCTAAGCATAATTCCCATTGACTTAAGTTCATATTTATGGAAGAATGTCTTGACACTCAATCCAACATAACTCATACTAAAGCTCATAGATTCAATTGGTAAGACTAGTCTTCCAATCTTAGAATCACTCTATGTGACAAACCTTTCACATCATACCATATTCATGCATAAGTGTGTATATGAGAATAACCTTTCAACAACACAACAACTAGATCATGAGCATATTCACTTTACTCTCAAAGTATTTCTAAAGCATGTAATAAGCCTTATAAAACATGCATCAGATAATATCTTGCCCTTTCAAGGGTCAAAGCTCATATTAAATCAACACATCTAGAATGGCTACATTAGACATGGATATATTCATAATCATAGAAAATCAACACATCTAGAATGACTATATTAGACATAGATATATTCATAATTCAAGTAGTTCAATTACTATACCCATAATATCATACTTCACCTCCTTGAGTTTATAAACTTACTTTCAATCATCACCCTTAGGGTTCCAAACAACTGGCATGGACATCATCCTAACTCATGTGATTCTATCACTTTATGCATTCAAACATTCATGAGGTAGATTTGGTGGGTAAAGTCCTTCCACAACAATTTTATCTACTAGTCCACCATCATCAAGTCAACTTCCCTCTTAGGGCCTTAACATATGTAATTCATCATATTAGCTTTACCTTCAAACCCTCGAAGTCAACATTCAAAACTATGACTGTCTACTCTTAATACCTCTACTTCATAAAAGCATCCTATGAACCTAGATTACAAGGCATTATTGTAATGATCCTAAAAAAATGAACTAGTGAAACTAGAGCCTCACGTGTGTGCGTTTGAGCTGGTGTGAGGTTTGATGTTGTTGTATGTTGTCCCGAGGTTTTGTTAAGGGGTTTACTGGTCAAACATCAAGGTACGACTCCCCAAGGACCACCCTAGGAGTCATTGAGGAGGACCCTAACTCTAACCCCAAGGCTGCCCCAAATGACCAAAGTTGGCCAAAAGGGGGTAACCTACGGAAGGGGTCCACTCCCCATAGGCCCATCCACGCCCCGTGGATGGCCTCCGTAGGTCAAGACTCCCAAAGGAGGGTCTCTGATCCAAACCACGAAGGGATAGTATGGTCCCGTCAATCCATCCACGGTCCTTGGATGGTGACTCGTGGATTGGACCTGCAATCTGGTTCTTTAGTTCTGCCTTGGTGGGGGTGAATTTGTAAATTCACCCCAAGTCTTTTAAAGTGAATGGATGGTTATTTTAGGTGTATTAGCATATTTTAATAGTATTAAAACATTGAAACCCTCATTTATACTTCACCTCTCAAATCAAACCTTTCCCTCCCAAAAATATTCTCTTTACAAACTCCATTGGAAATCAAGGTCAAGATCAAGCTAGGGTTGGGTATTACAAGCTGTTTCTTCTTCAATTTTGTGGGATTATGCAGGTATAATGTATGGTTATCCTTCATCTAGGTTTATATTTCACCCTTGAGTCAATTTCGAAGAAGTTTTTAAAGTCTTCAAGTTTCTCAAAAACCTAGATTTCACTCAAACTCGTGGATTCTTGCATCAATGGTTTTGAAATGATAAATTATGATTATGTTGATGTTTAATTGATTATTTAAAATAAATTTAATCTATGAACCCATGATTCCTCTTAATTTCTAAATTGTAACTTACGAAGTGGGTCTATTCATTATGAATGAATAATGGTGGATTTATGCTTAGATTGATTTAGATTATTGAAGTGTATCATCATCTATGTATAATTATGGTGAATTTTGGGTGAATTTAGGAATTGTGATCATACCCTTGAAAGGGCAAGTTTGACCTAATTTCATGTTAAAGTAGAATTGTTCTTGAAATATTGATCCACTTGAAAGGTGGAGGTGTTTACTTACTATGTACATTGTGATCATGGCCTTGAAGGCATAGTTTGAGGAATTTAAGTATTATCATGATATTGTATATGTGAATGTATAATGTGTAGGATTTCAATGTGATTTCAATGGTAGAATGACGATCTTGTTTAGAAGCTAATTGTGTTAGAATTGAATGTTATCTCTCTATTAACACTCATGAATGTTGATGATGGAATGTGAAGGGTTCTATAATGTAATGTTGAATCTATAATTGGTAGGCTTATGCATCCGTTTCATGAAGAATGAATGTGTCTTGACTTGATGAATATGAATCGATAGGCTATGGCATTCCTTTCATATATGAGTGATGAATGTGTCTTGACTTGATGAATATAAATGGATAGGCTTAAGACATTCTTTTCATAAATGACTAATGAATATGTAGATGGCTTACAATTGGTAGACCTAAACTTGGTATCCTTTTCTTAAATAAATGAATGAATGTCTTAGATTGGTAGACCTAATGTTCGTAGCCTTCTATAAATGACTAATGAGGTATTCTAGACTATGTCTTGAACCGGTAGACCTATTGTTGGTGGCCCTTCATGATGAATCTAGAACCCAATGTGAATGCACAACCTTGAAGCGATAGACCTAATGGTGGTGGCCTCCTTCTTGTTTGAAATGATGAACTTAGAGATGGTAGACCTAATTGTGGTGGCTCTCTCTAGGGAAGTCAAGAGCAATCCTTAAAGTACCTTGAATCGGTAGGCCTATTGGGGGTGGCCCTTCTTGGGAAAGTAATTTGGGTCGGTAGGCCTAATGGTGGTGGCCCTCTCAAGTACAACAATGTAATGAACGAACTACTCTATAGGAATGGAGGCTAAGCACCGAGTGGATATGGCTAAGATGGTGGCTCTCCCAATATTAGGCTAGAGTCCAATGTACATCTTTCATACCCCATAACTAAGTGCCTACATCGGATGCTTGTTTTACCCGAAAAAATAAATAAAATAAAAATGATTGATTTTTCAAAAAATTGATTAAATGATTTAAGAGAAATCGAATTTCAAAAAGAAACAAAGTCGCCACTTAATTTTTTAGTAAAAATCAAGAAAAAACTCAAGGTTTTCAAAAGACATAAATAGATAAAATCAATTGGAAAATGGTTCGAGTTAAATGTACATTACGAGAAGGTGTTAGACGCTCAAAATGTACGCTAATCTACGGTTGACCGGCGATTTGACTAGAAATGACTTCAACTAATATTTAAAATTTTAACTAAGTAAAAATGCTCATTTATTTTATTTTTTTATTTTTTTATTATTATTAATTAGTTTTAAGGGGAAATAAACCAAGCGGGACCATTCTAAAGGGAATAATTGAAATTGCAAGGCCAATAATCATAAAATAAAGCTAACTATAAAATATAAATATTTTAAATTTTTATATAAAAAGAGAGAAATGACTGTCTTTGGGAAATTAATTAAGTCAAACCATAATCCAAATAAAATGTTAGTCAAATACAATAACTAACAAATAAATAAGAGCAAAGAAAAAGAAATTCCCCAAATCTGTTAAACCTGTCCTATTCTAAAAATTCCCAACATGATTTTTGGGCCTATTCAATTAAAATTCTGCTGCTGGGCCATTCTTTTGGACCTTTTTGGACCCATTTTTGCCTCCTTTTTCACACTTAAATCTGTGTATACATCAAACGCATACGGCGGTATACGACATGCATTTCGACCCATTTTCATGTATATTGGGTTGTATACCAAATTTATACAATCTAAATCATCTTTTGAACACTTATAAATTGGTTTAGGGCATGTATTTGGTGCACTCAACCCGTATATCTGTGTTTATGGGCTGCATATCAGCCTGTTTTCAGCTTTTCAGGACCTGATTCTGCTTCCGAAATCTATATATCAGTTTCCCTTTCACCGTCAAACACCAAAGGATGACTCGATACTTGAAAATGCAAGGAAAATGAGTCTCCAAAGACTCGGGAGGAGCCGGTTCATGCATAGAAAAGAACAAAACAAGAATGTAAATTAGAAATAGAGCACACCTTAAATCTATATACTACCAGTAAGACACACAAAAATGAAATAAGGTAAATATGCATGTGACTAGTTCACTACAAAATTATGCAAAGGTGACCAAGGAAAACATATAATATTTAAAGAATTCTTCTCTTAGAGATTGATATCAAAAGGAAACATGCTTCAACTAATTTTCGAAGATGAAACTCTAACAAACTAAAATCTAGAAGAAGAAAACCAGAAACTTGGATTCCATGCTGATGTAACTACAAACCTTGATTCAATCTTAACCAAAATATAACCCAAAGAAGGCAGAGAAACAAGAAAAGCAACACATTGTGTAGATTTTAATATTAAAAGCATTTAAATCAAGCTTGTAAGGATAGAAAAGGGGGTTAGGGAACCATTACAGTAAGCAGAAAAGACATAATGCTACCCAAACTTAACTATTCATGGATAACTTTCTAAACATAACAGACTAATTACAATCAAACAAACAAGTTCAGGCGGGTCAGTCATTGAACAAATTATAAATGAATACCCACAGCTGGAAAATCTAAACTAATTGTTACAGAAAATGAACTTGGAACGGTGATTAAGATAACATCATGCCAAAACAACAAACCATAGATACAAAAGGATTAGAGTTGACCCTTTACTTAGAATCAGCAAAAAACACACATAGCATAGAACACGATAAACTTTTGATATAAGAAACTTTAAATAGCATGAAGATGAGAGCCAACTCAAACAAAATATGCTAAGGAACATGACAATCACGAAAATTGGAAAATAGTAGAACGAGTTGTTTTATCTAATGGACAATAAATACAACAACATTCAATCTCTATATTAACCATCTTCAAGATTTTGAATCAACATTGCAATAGCATGATGAAAGAGCTTCTTAACGCTAAGAGACAACTAAAACAAGAAAATGCAAATTCCACAGCATCAAAACGAGTGCACACAAAGCAAAATAGCCACGGCAATTCCAACATATAAGTAGGGAAGCAATCGTGATAAATATATAAAATGGGGTTAACTCGACCTTAGGGTCGAATCACTGAAATAGATTAAGAACAAATACTCCATACCAAAGTAACACTTAATCTACACTTAACAACGAACCAGCTACATCACAAGGTTTTTCCGATATCAAATATATCATTTTGAGACAGAGAAAAAAAAAGGCAAGGAGAATCTTATGAAGGAGATAGCATTACCTTCTTCCGGGCAGCAGAACCGAGACAGAACGAGCAAGGACGAGCTCTTCCACCACCACTCACAAACTTCAAAAGTTCCACGAGCAACGGGATAGTCGTGTTCGAAAGAAGAAGCTAAAAATTGAATACTCTTTATAATATTTATTGATTTTAGAGTCTATTTTTCCTCAAAGACCTATGCATTTCTATGTATCCTTTCACTTATATCGACTCCATTTCTCTCTGTATATTTTCTGCCTCTCCAACGTCTATTTTTTCCCAACTTTTTCCCAACCCCAAATAATTGAAGACGAGGGGGAATTTATTGGGGGAAACTAGGGTTCAGAATGAGGGTGAAAATGGAATGGAAATTTGGCCAATTCCAAATTTGAAATTAAAAATCCTTAAAGGGTAAGGTATAAAACAGTTGGAATAGTACGAATATTCACCAAATGGCAACAAATTGCAAAGGCTAAGCAATATGAGCCGTCCGATTTCGACGCTAGGACGAGAGAGACGATGAGATCACTCCACCTAGAACTGCTCAAGTACGGATTGTCGAGCGAGCAAGGAAGGTGATGATAAAATAGTACTCGGTACATGATCAGCTCTCACGCCGTGTGTTTGTCGTGCTCTCCGTGAATTTTGACGCCGTGTGATTGTGCGTTGCTGTCGTTGACTTTTGGAAGTTGTTGTTAACGTTGTAAAGAATTATTTGTGGGGTCATGTTGTTTACTATTGTACTGTATGTACGTTTGGACTATTGCATGAATTGTATAGGTATTGTATTGGGTTGGGTATTTCTGATGGGTTTGGGTTAGGAATTGAATTGAAGGAATTGGGTTGCTGAATAATGGACCTGATTTAAATAGGCCCAAAATTGGTATTTTGATGGGTTTAAGGTGAGGGTAGGGAAAAAGGTTGGATCTTGGAGTTTAAGAAATAGCCGAATTGAGTTAGATTAACAAATTCGGTTAAATCCTAAATAAGATGAATTAATATTAATTAATTAACGAGCTTCTTAATCTTAACGAAATAAAATAATTATCTTAATTGTAAACTAATGATTCAAAATTCTAACCATAATTTAAACTAAACTAATTAAATAAAATACTTACTAAAATTAAATCTTTTTTGAGATGAGTTTCGAATATATACAAAATAGACTAATTATATACAAAATTATATAAAACATATATGCTACTTATAAATTATAAAAATGATAAAATTAATTTAAAGTAACTTGAAAAATATTTTAAACTTTATAAAAACTAATTATTTCAAATCGTTTAGATTTTAAGAAGCTCGATGATTAATTTATATTGTGGAGGTCCAAAATTGGGTGTCAACAACTGTCCCTCGTTTGACTTGGATTGATGAAAGAAATTCAAGGTAAATGAAATTGACGAATCCAATTTTGACCGTCCACATCTTCATCCTTTCGAAAAGGGATTTTTGTACAGACTTTAGGAATTATGGCCGAACCCCGGAAGTGGGTTTCCTACATATCTCAAGCTATATGAGAATTCAGGCCACATGTAGTTCGATACGCTTGATTTCATGCACGATTTTGAAAAAATTCAAAAGTCATCCTCATATCAAATTATGAAGGCACCAGAATGCTTAAGAATAAGATTTAAGAGAGAATGTTGAAATACAGCCGAGTCTCAACACTGATCCCGCCTACACATCCTTCAACTTAGGGAATCAGGTTGTTTGTAGTTCGACTCAATCGGTTGAAAAGAAAATCAATTATGCAAGATAACCTTTGGTTCTGGAAAAGTGACAAATAAGTTGAGTATGAAAAAGAGGCTTGCAACCTCTTAGCATGTGGAGCTCTTCACATCCATAAGTAAGAACTTACACAAACATAATTTCCAAAGCTATTGGTGTATTGTCGCTCGGATTGGAAAGTTCCTCCCGGTGAAAACCAAAATTTTCTGGATGCAAAATCAAAACCGATAAACCCAAGGAAAAACCCACATGCCTTGTGATAGGGGTGTGGTTTGATTGTTGTGGAAGTTGCTCCTCAACTCGCGTCCTAAGAGTTTGATACTCCTCTTTGGACTATGTCCCAGTTCGCTGCTAAGAAAAAGTTCCACATTGTGCTGCATCCTTTTTGATGTTGTCCGCACCTGTAGTTTGATTTGAGAATTCATCCTCTTAGATGCTCTCGACAAAAGACTGAAATAAACTTGTTAGTATAAACTGTAATTGAAAAGAGTGATAGCATATCTTACGACGCTTTCAATTAATCTTACTTTGAAAGATGTCGTATAGGTAAGTTCAGTATATGTCTGCACACTCAAAGTAAATAATTAGTAGACATAGTGTCTCTTTAGCTAGCGGTTTGAGTAAAAAAATAAAGAAAGATCATTCATATAACAAATGAGTATATCTTAATGAATAAGCATAAACGTTTTTTCAACAAGATGAGAAAATGAAGAAGTATTAAGAGTAAAAGATAATGGATGCCGCTTTCGAACACAGTATGTCCATTACAACTCATGATTTGCTAAGGATTTGGAGATGTCATTGCTTGTTTTCTGCATGACAAACTCCGGTGATCTCTACAACGAGCTAGATGACTCAATGATTATCCAACTGTAACGAAGTGGATGGCTCGATGATTATCCAACTATAACGAGGTGGATGACTCGATAATAGTCCAACTGTAACGAGGTGGATAACTTGATGATTGTACAACTGTAACGATATGGATGGCTTGATGAATATCCAACTGTAACGAGGTGGATGGCTCGGTAAATATCCAATTGTAGCGAGGTGGATAACTCGATAGTTATCCAACAATAATGAGGTGGATGTCTCGATGAATCGGTCCCCAGCTCGCGCTAAGGAAAAGTTCCACATTGTGTTGCATTTTTTCTGATGTCGTCAACACCTGTGGTTTGATTTGAGAATTCGTCCTCTTGGATGCTCTCGACAAAGAATGAAATAAACTTCTTAGCAGAAACTGTAATTTAAATGGAGAAGTAATATGTTTTACCATATTCGACACATGCTCTTTTCAATAAATGTTCTGACGTCAGCCTCCATTAATTTTGACGCAGTAGATGATGACTTGATATGATTTGAATGGCAATGTTTCATTGATAGGATGATGATGATCCATTGGTAGGATAATGTTTCTACAAGATAGGATGATGATGTCGATGCTCCATTGATAGGATAATTCTTGATGATCCATCGGTTGGATGATGTTGATGTCCTTCTGGGTGATGACGTTGATGCTCGATTGATAGGATGATGCTTCTTCATTAAAGATCCATTGGTAGGATTATGTTGATCCATTGGCAGGATGATGTTGATGCTCCATTGAAGGATGATGATGTTGCGTTGATGATCCATTGGTAGGATGATATTGATCCATTGACAGGATGATGTTGATTGTCCATTGGTAGGATGATGATGCTTCATTGATATGATGCTGATAATCCATTAGTTGGATGATGATATTCCATCGATAAAATGATGATAATATCATTCTCGGTGGTGGTACTATCTCATTTGATAATAGTACAAATATGTCTCTCTAGATAGTGGTATTATCTCATATGATAATATTGTAGAAAAGCCCCTCTGCGTAATTCACATTATCGCGTCTGATATCGATGCAATTTGTGAATATTCTTCAAATGTTCTTGATGCTGGAAAATGTAATTTGATGTCATGATAGATGTTTGTACATCTTGAGAGCGATGTTTTCACTTGCTCACGCTTGAACATTTGTACTCATTGTACCTAATGTTTTGCTGGAAATTTGAATGAGGTGTTGTTGCTCGTATTCTGAACTGTTTTCTTTTTTCTTCTTAAATAAACTTCAATGACTTTCCTGCATCTATAGAAAAATTATTAGTTTTTGCGACAAACTGATTTGTGTTGAGTTCTTCAATCACTTGCTTTTTGTCTTGCTATCTTCGGTTGATCACTTCGGTCACTTGCTTCTCGATAGACATAAGATGAAATTATACGAAATGTTTGACATATCAGAAGCCTAAAAAAAAGATTTTCAAAAATCAACTTGGGAAAGGTCATGTCAAATGTCATGGCATGCATAACTTAAATGAACGTCCTTGGTTCGAAACTTTGATGTATCCGATAGCTTGTTCTGGAGATTTCAAAAATCCATAAAGCTTGAAAAATCCCTAACATAGTCCTCTTGAAATCTGCTATAATTGAAACGTTTTGCAGTTGACTCTGAAATCCAAAGGTGTCGGAGATTGGTGCAGTTGACTATGAACTTTAACGATTCCAGAGATCATTGGAAGTTAGCTTTAAACTTCTAATCATGCTCGAAAATGTTCAAAATTAACTCCAAACTTATGATGATGCTTCAAGAAAGTTTTGAGGCCATCCTCAAAAATTTCTGTCTTAGTTAGATTTCTTGGGATATCTCAAACTGTTAATATTGACTTGTAGAATTTTTGAGATCCTCTCAAAAATTCTGTCCCAATAGCGATTCCCAATGTATCTTCAGTCTTGACTTGTTGTAGAGATCTTCTTTTTCGAAATTTTTTGAGTCCCTCCCAAAAATTCTGCCTCAGTTTCTATTGTAAAGAAAAATAGAAATCATATGGGAGATACGATCGAGCCGTTGTGGCGCCTACGTATCCCGTTGAGGCAGAAATTAGGTCAAACGTAGTTCCACCAGTCAAGGATTAACAAAAATATGAAATTTTGATAAGGAAATGACTGAGACCGACACAGGCCGCCTACATATCTCATTCTTGAGAAGTCAGGTCATACGTAGTTCAAAACAAAGACAAAACATTAAACGGGATAAAGGGTGACCGAGGCCGAGATAGGCCGCCTACGTATCTCATTCTTGATAATTCAGGTCAGACGTAGTTCATTACAAGAAATAATTCTTCTAACAACAGAACATAAGACAATTACAAACAAACAATGCTATTACAAGGAAAGAAATAAAAGAAACTCTAAATCTTCAAATATAACTGCTATTGATAGTATCTGAGTCGATTAGCAACTTGAAAGAAATGTCTATGTTCAACCATGACATGTGATCAAACAAATGCATCGATTTATCTTCTAAGTAAACTATTGAGTTCTCTTTTCTGAGCTTTTTCAGATGGACCCGGATTGTGACTTCTTCGACACAGTCAACCTTTTCTAGATTTACTGCTTCCGTCTCATCCAGATTCGACTTATTCTGAGTCTCGAACTATTCCAAATCTTTGACAAGGTGTTCGAATATCATGATCTCCTCATCATACCCTTCAAACTCATCTTCATCTACCTCATTTTGTTCATTCAGCTTGTGACATGACATGATATTGACATGTTTATAAATTATTTTTATTAAAAATAAAACAAAGATTTTTAGATAGAAAAATTAAAGCAAGCAAAACAAATTTTTGCAATATAAGAGGCCTCCACTGAAAATAAGTAAATGCGAACTTTGGCCATGACCATGGGCCCTTTTGCCTTTTTAAAACATCAAGAGGGAAATTACAACTTAAACAAGTAAAATTGCATAGAAGGGTGGGTCTCGGGCCTCTTCCGGACTACCACTTGTTTTAAAAACAGCATAAGATTCATCTTTACCTATCAAGATAAGCAAGGAATCAAGAGCGGAGTATAAGTCCAATTAAGAACTTGCTCCATTGGCTCGGCGTCTTGTATGCCTGGTGTCTCGATCATCCTCTTGGGCGCAACATCACCTTCTTCACAAAGATTCCCAATTCCTTCTCCAAGACCGTCCTCATTGGCATATGCCTCTACTAGAAATGACTAACATAAATGAGGCAAAGACTATGGTGGAACATGATTAATCCCCTTTTTATTCTGACCCTCTCTTGACACCAAAGCAAAAGCTTGATGTGGTGTCATAATCGTAAAATTGAGTTTCTCACTTATGCTCGAAGAAGCTACAACTTTCTCAAGGTTGTCAGGGCCAGCTGGAACTATCATCATTGCCATGCACCACTCATTCTCCATTTCAATCATATTGATAGAAACG
Organism: Solanum boliviense; assembly: GCA_029582625.1. Classification (NCBI taxonomy): domain Eukaryota; kingdom Viridiplantae; phylum Streptophyta; class Magnoliopsida; order Solanales; family Solanaceae; genus Solanum; species Solanum boliviense. Next base: position 31,479 of record JAJOOJ010009644.1, read on the forward strand.
CCTCCATGTTTTTGCAGAGGATTACTGGAGACATTGGGTGCGGTTGTCTGGAGGGTTACCACTTCTCGGTCGATCAAGTCCTGAATCTTGTGCTTCAAATTAATACAGTCTTCAGTATCATCCCCAATATTGTTGGAATGATACACACACCTTCGATCAGCTCGATAGAATTTAGAGCTAGTATCAATAGGCTTGGACCCAATTGGATGAATAAAACCTGCCACAATTAATCGCTCAAACAACTTCGTTCAACTTTTAATGAGCGGCGTAAACTTTCGAGCAGGTTTCTTCTCAAATCTCGGATGAGGAGGATCATAATGACCTTGTTGAGGCGGATGCATTTGACAATAATTTGGGGAGTTTGTACGGGGAGGTGCTTGAGACTTTGGGTCAATCATGTTACTAGTGAATCCCCCACGATTCAACAATGAATTACCATTGGCATTGGAAGTGACCGTTGGAAGGGTGACAATTCCTTTATCAATCAAGTCCTGAATTTTATGCAATCTTCAGTGGTATGTCCAGCACCTCCTATATGGTAAGCACAATGAGCATCGGGTCGGTAAAGTCTGGAATTGACATTGACATTTTTTGGATCAATTTTCGCATCAAACCAGCCACTTTTAATCTCTCAAAGAGTTGGGTTTGAATTTCAACCAAAGGAGTAAACACTCGAGAAGGTTTCTTCAAAAACTCCTGACAAGAAAGATTGTAATTATTTTGTGAAGATGGAGGTACTTGGCGGTAACTGGGAGGATTTTGGCGAGTAGGTGTTGGTGTTTGGAAATTTTAATATTGTGGAGCTTGGTAGCTATGAGGGGCATTTGGGTAATTTGGCAATGCAACTTGGTAACTTGTTTGAGCATTTGGGTAATTTGGCAGTGGAGCTTGGTAATTTGGATGATTTGGTAGTGCAGTTTGGTAATTTGGTTTGATGAGGCAAGGATTTTGTGGAGCTAAAGGGTAGGTTTTGGATGGTAAAGACTTTCGAACATTGAGATCAGCATGCCTCTTTGATTTTTGGCTTGATTCAAATGAGATAAAGGAAACATCTTCCCTCTTCCTCCTCAATGGTCCCGAAGATTCATCTTGTGGAGTCATTTGGATGATCTTTTCGGTCTTGAGACCGTCTTCAATAGCTTCACCAATTTTGACTATCTCACTGAACTTTCCTCCTAAAATGAGCAACATCCTATTGTAGTACTTCGGCTCTTGAATGCGCACAAAGACTTCAATGGTTTCTTTCTCGATCATGGGAGGTCTAACCTTTGCAGCCTCTCTTCTCCAACGATAGGCATATTCTCGATAACTTTCAGTAGAATTCTGTTTGATTCTCTCCAAAGAGTATCGATTGGGAATGAATTCCACATTGTAACCAAACCTTTCGATGATGTCTTTAGCCAAACTATGTCAACTTGGCCACTGCTTGATTTCTTTAGAAATAAACCATTCCAATGCTTCTCTTTTTAGACTTCGACTAAAGAGTCATATCAACAAAGCCTCATATTTCCTAACTTCAATGAGTTGATCACAATAATCCCTCAAATGAGTCAAAGGATTCTCAACTCCACTAAATGTATCAAACTTTGGTACTTTAAAACCTTCTGGAAGTTCCAAATGTGGATTATGACACAAATCTTCATAATTCAACCCCACAATGTTTGGGGTGTACTGAATGTCCTTCATTGATTTCATAACATCCTCTCTATTGCTTTGCACAACCTTTCCTTTTATGACCTTCCACTCCTTCTCCTTATTCTCACAATCATCGAGTTCAAAATGTGTAGTACAAAAAGGGTATGATTCTAGCAATAATGGAAAATGAAATGCAGTTTTTAGAGGTATGGGTTGAGTGGTAGATGGGTTTTGGACAATTTGAGTAGGGATTTGATGGATCGGAGGAAAATTTTGGAAAACGTTGGTATTTGGATTTTGAGGGGTAGGTAATTTTTAGTGTGAGGAGCTAGCATGATGTGGGTTAGGAGTGGTTAAGTCAAGGATGGGAGGCTTTGGAATCATAGCGGTGGTTGAATTGTTTGGAAAATGTTCGGATGTTTGATCGAAGAAGGAAAATTGAGTGGAGGCCTTCCATTGTCTGGAGTAGAAGTGTTGGCAACAATGGACAGATTCATCAAATCTCGGGCCTTAGCCATTTCAGCCCTCATTGCAGCAATCTATTGGAACAATTGTGCAATCAACTTGTTCTGTTCAACAGTGATAGGGTCATTCACAGTAATTTCATTCAAATTCGTATTCTCAACATTTTCAACCATTTTCTCTTTGCCTTTTGACAAACATTGGTCGGAGAAGGAATCTTTGGGGTCTTTGGACCTTGTGAAGTATGGATGTTCTGTTATTTTCTCAACACAGATCAGTTTTGAGTACCTGACAAAGAATAACAACTCAAACGCCAATGTGTTAGTTTGTGTTGATGATAAATAATACAAAATATCACACATTACTGTAAACACGTAAGAGTTGCTTCATTTGAAGATAAACTAGCCAACATGTATAGAGAAATGACTAAATAGACAGGAATTTGTCTATTTGATTTTGAGTTAGGTGAATCAGAAAAGTGGACTTGAGTCGAGACAAAGTCGATTGTATCCTTCATTGTCGTACTTCTGATATTTTGATTGAGATGTAACTCTAATTTCTTTGTAAGAGTTGAAAAAGAACTTTTTTTCTAAAAAATGGGGTCCGAACCTTGAAAGGCTGCCTATGTATCTCACAAAAGAGAATTCAGGTCCTATGTAGTTTGACTAGCCTAAATCTCCTTCGATTTGAGATAAAGGGTTAACTTTTTTATTTATTTATTTATTTTTTATGAAAAAGTAAGATTTGAAAAATGAAGTTCTAATTTTGTTGTGAAACTAAAGACTCGAAGAGTGTTTGAACGCACTTTTGATAGTGACTTGATATTTGTACTTAAAGGGTTACAGAAAATAATTTGAAGAGGAGTGGGCTAGAATATCTTCAAATAAAGCAACATATTCACACAAACAGTTATAACACATAAGCATATATTGCGCGTTCTAAACAAATATGTGACCCTTTTGTGCCAAGGGTAGACTTAGCAATTCGAAGGATGTATAAAATCGTTTGAAACATGGCATTGCCTCGAAATCCAAATTTATACAAATTTTACGAATAAAACTAAAAAGGGATACATAATAGGGAAAAAGGGATACAGATGATCAATCCCACGTAGGGGTACAATCCTAAACTATGCTTCCATGGACGGTCCTTCTTTTTTATTTCTTGTCATCTCCAAATGTCCACGCTTTTGGATGAAATGGTAACTTGATCCTTCTTCGTCTCGAAAAAACTATTAAACTCCCAACCCCAAGAGACAATGTTTTGCCAAATGAAGTATACATCCTTCAAATTTAAACATATAAGCATGATTGTCTTTTATTGACCAATGGGTCAAATCCACACAAGGTGGGCTTCTAATGGGCCCAACACGCCTTGGGTGTTGGGTCAACTTAGTTCAAAATGCGTCAAATTAGGGATTTGGTTTTGCTCTATGCTAGTTGACTAAGTAGGCGTTTGGCCATGCGATACCATATCACGATATGGTATCGTGTGATGGAATCAACGTTTGGACATGCGATTTTACATTGATTCTATCTCATGATTCCATATCATGAGAGGTGACACCATATTCTCCAAAAACCATGATATGGAATTATATGGTGATTCCATATCATGATTTGAGATATTTTAATACAATAATTGATCCATGAGTTTATATTTTGTTAAAACAACCCCACATTTATATCTACTAACCATTTGTTTCATATGTAAATAAAATTTATAATCACATCATTACTTTTTAAAATTTATTATTCTCACTGACATAAAATTTATTATTCTCACCAACATATAGTCACTTTAACTCACACCTCACGATTGTGAAACTTTTCAACATTCACTTGAAACAATTAACTGGCATGTTTAAATAATTGTCGAGGCAATTAGCAAGATGACACCAACATAAAATTTATTATTCTCACCAATATATAGTCACTTTAACTCACACCTCACAATTGTAAAACTTTTCAACATTCACTTGAAACAATTAAGCGGCATGTTAAAATAGTTGCCGAGGCTATTAGGAAGATGGCACCAACATTTATACAACCAAAAAATATGACTGGTGTACATTCCAAAATTCGACATAATACTCGATTTTGGCGTTGGTTTAAGGAAAAAATTCAATCACATTAATAAATTTATTTTATGGCCTTAATAAGTGCACATTTATATTTTATGTGTAAGTTATTAGTTTTTAGTTACCTATTTCCTATCAACTTTGTTTAAAGAGATAATATTTATTTTATGACTTTGTATTGTCTTGGAAGCACTATTTTTATTACTCTTACAAATAATATTTTTATGAAGTGCATTCTGTAATGCTTTCAATTTATTTTTTAATTCATTAAACTAATATTGATGTAATTTTTATTTGGTAGGATTGTGTTGCGATTGATGGAACATATATAGAAGGGGAGGTTCCTAAAGAGGTGCAACAACCATATCGTAATCGCAAAGGAAGAACATCACAAAATGTCTTATGTGCTTGTGATTTTGATATGCGATTTACCTTTGTTGCTGCTGGTTGGGAAGGTACTGCAAATGATAGTAAAGTACTTGAGAATGCACTTGTTGAACCAGCGTCACAATTTCCATTTCTGCCACATGATAACTTTAAATTACATCCTTAGAATAAATATTATTTATTTACACAAAGATTTCTCATTTACGTCACATATGCATTTAGTAATTCTTTATAAAATATTTTTTCGTAGATAAATATTATGTTGTTGATGTTAGTTTTCGAAACATAAAAGGATTTTTAGCTCTATACAAAAGACTACGCTATCCTTTGCAAGATTACCGAGGATGTGAAAGAGAGCCTCAAAATGCCAAAGAACTATTTAATTATAGGCATTCATCTCTGTGCAATGTGATTGAAGGGACTTTTGAAGCTTGGAAAAATAGATTTAGAATACTCAAACAAGGCATGAACCATTATGATATTGATACACAAGTGAAAATTGTTATAGATTGTGCAGTGTTACCTAATTATTTGCAAAAATACCAAAGTAGTGATGAAATATTTATAGTCTATGATCATGAAGATATAGGTGCGGAGGATATTGACCAACAAATGGCTCAAAGTAACTATGTTGGTTCGTCTTCTCAGTCACATGATCGAGAAATGCAAGTTCAACGTGAAAAAATTGTCCGTACTATGTGGGAGGATTATATTAAAGACTAGTACACTACAATTTATGTTCAATTTTTTTTTATTAAATTAAAGTTAGATGAAACAATTACTTAAGTGGAGAACAAATAACTTTGTATAATTTATTATGCAATTTTATAATATTTTGTTTATTTGATAAGATTGAATAAACAATTGGGGCTCTTTTAATAGTTTTACAACTTATGGATTTTTATGTTAACGAGAAAATATACAACACAAAAATTCCATATCGCATGTCGATCACTATAATATGCGATGCTTTTAACCAAAAAAATAGAAACGAAATGTCTTAGTGTTGTTCCTACGTTGGGGGTCGGGGGCAATCCTTCAATATGTAGTAGTCAATCCGCGGGACATTCAAAGAAGCTATGCACCTTCACGGAATGATAATGAAATAAAGCCCTTTCATTCTAATCTCATCTACTGAAAAAGGGGCAGGGCGTAGCACGTTCTTTTTTGGGACACAAAGGCTATTGCAGACGTATCAAAAAATACTTTTTGAAGCGCGTAATCCCAAAATGGAATCATTGCAGAAGAAAGGTATAAGGATAAAATATACAACAAAAAAATTTCATATCGCATGTCCAAACAAACCTTCAATTTTATCTCATGATTCCATATCAAGATATCATATCATGATTCCATATCATGATACCATATCGTATGACCAAACGGGCCCTAAGAGTGGCTTTTGAAAGACCAGGAACCGAAGTGGACAACTTAGGCTGGAACTCACGACAACTATTGGACACATGACATACCAATAAATTGCCGATCCTTCACGAAAAGGGTTGAGTATAAATAGTCTAGCCACAATTATGTAGAAACCGTCCATAATATACTATACATACAACAAAAAATACCATGCATGCAATGACAGTTATAACAATTTAAACATATTAAGCACATATAAACAATTCAGCAACTAATAACACTTAGTCAAATAGCCAAATCTTATGGTTAGAACTTAATTAAGTCCCCAGTGGAGTCGCCATTTCTGTTTTACCCGAATAAATAAATAAAATAAAATTGACTGAGTTTTCGAAAAATCGATTAAACGATTTAAGAAAATCAAATTTCCAAAAGAAACAAAGTCGCCACTTAATTTTTTAGTAAAAATCAAGAAAAAGACTTAAGGTTTTGAAAAGACTTAAACAGATAAAATCAATTGAAAAATGGTTCGAGTTCAATGTACATTCCGAGAAGGTGTTAGGCCCTCAAAATGTCCGGTAACTTGCGGTTGATCGGGGATTTGACTAAATATGACTTCGACTAATTTTTAAAATTTTAACTAAGTAAAAGAACTCGTTTATTTTATTTATTTATTTCTATTTTTTATTATTAATTATATTTAAGGGGAAATAAACTAATGGGGACCATTCTAAAGGGAATAATTCAAATTGCAAGGCCAATAATAATAAAATAAAGATAAGTATAAAATGTAAATATTTTAAATTTTTATAAAAAAGGAGAGAAATGACTATCTTTGAAAAATTAATTAAGTCAAATCATATTCCAAATAAAATGTTAGTCAAATACAATAACTAACAGATAAATAATAGCAAAGAAAGGAATATTGAATGGCCCAAATTCCCCAAATTTGTTGAACCTGTTCTATTCCAAAAATTTCCAACATGATTTTTGAGCCTATTCAATTAAAATTCTGCTGTTGGGCCATTCTTTTGGACCTTTTTGGGCCCATTTTCACCTCATTTTTCACACATAAATCTGTGTATACATAAAACACATACGACTGTATACGGCATGCATTTGAACCCATTTTCGTGTATGTTGGGCTGTTTTGGTATACAACCTAAATCAGCTTTTGAACACCAATAAATTGGTTTAGAGCCTGTATTTGCTGCAATCAATCCGTATATCAGTGTATACGGGCTGTATGTCAGCCTATTTTCAGCTATTCAGGACCTGATTCTGCTTCTGGAAGCTTTATATCAGTTTCCCTTTCACCCTCGAACACCAAAGCATGACTCGATACTCGAAAATGCAAGGAAAAAGAGTCTTCAAAGACTCGGGAGGAGCCGGTTCATGCATAGAAAAGAACAAAACAAGAATGTAAATTAGAAATAGCGCACACCTTAAATCTATATACTACCACTAAGACACACAAAAATGAAGTAAGGCAAATATGCATGTGACTAGTTCACTGTCATATTTTGCAAAGGTGACCAAGGAAAACGTATAATATTTAAAGAATCCTTCTCTTAGAATTAAACTAACTCCCATATGATAAGATAAAATACTAAAATGATGATTACAGATAGGCAATTGGACTAGCAATGTTAAAATGAATAAAGGCTTATGCCTAATTATCTAGACAAAGATAAAGATAGGGAAGCAATTAAATGAGTCACTGGAATCTCTTACAGGTAGTCAAGAGGCTATTGTATTACACATTGAGATTGATATAAAAAGGAAACATGCTTCAACTAATTTTCAAAGATGAAACTCTAACAAACTAAAATCTAGAAGAAGAAAACCAGAAACTTGGATTCCATGCTGATGCAACTACAAACAGTGATTCATTCTTAATCAAAATTTTAACTAAAAAAGGCAGAGAAACGAGCAAAGCAACACTCTGTGCAGATTTTAATATTAAAAGCAATTAAATCAAACTTGTAAGGACAAGAAAGGAGGTTAGAGAACCATTACAGTAAGCAGAGAAGACAAAATACTAACCAAACTTAACTTTTCATGGATAATTTTAAAACATAACAGACGAATTCCAATTACACAAACAAGTTCAGGAGGGTTAGTCATAGAACAAATTTTAAACGAATACCCACAGCCAGAAAATCTAAACTGATCGATATAGAAAATGAACATGGACCGGTGATTAAGATAATATCATGCCAAAACAACAAACCACAGATACAAAAGGACTGCAGTTGACCCTTCACTTAGGAGCAGCAAAAATCACACTTAGCATTAAACACGATCGACTTTTGATATACGAAACTTTAAATAGCATGAATATGAGAGCCGACTCAAAAAAATATTCTAAGGAACAGGACAATCACGAAAACTGGAAAAGAGTAGAATGAATTGTTGTATCTAATGGATAATAGATACAACAACATTCAATCTCTATATTAACCATCTTCGAGATTCTGAATCAACATTGCAGTAGCAAGATGAAAGAGCTACTTAACGCTAAGAGACAACTAAAACAAGAAAATGCAGATTCGACCGCATTAAAACGAGTGCACACAAAGTAAAATAGCCACAACAATTACAACATATAAGCAGGGAAGCAACAATGATAAATATATAAAACGGGCTTAACTCGACCTTAGGGTCGAATCACTGAAATAGATTAAGAACAAATACACTATACCAAAATAACACTTAATCAGCACTTAACAACGAACCAGCTACATCACAAGGCTTTTCCTATATCGAATATATCATTTTGAGATAGAGAAACAAAAAGGCGAGGAGAATCTTATAAAAGAGAAAGCATTACCTTCTTCCAGGCAGCAGAACCGAGACAGAACGAGCAAGGACGAGCTCTTCCACCACCACTCACAAACTTTGAAACTTCCAATGAGCAAAAGGAAAGTCGTGTTCGAAAGAAGAAGCTGAAAACTGAATACTCTTTATAATATTTGTTGATTTTAGAGGCTACTTTGCCTCAAAGACCTATGCATTTCTATGTATCCTTTCACTTATATCGACTCCATTTCTCGGTATATTTTCTGCCTCTCGAACATCTATTTTTTCCCAACTTTTTCCCAACCCCAAACAAATGAAGAAGAGGGGGAATCTATAGGGGGAAACTAGGGGGAAAACAGAATGGAAATTAGGCCAATTTCAAATTTGAAATTCAAAATCCTTAAAGGATAAGGAATAAAACAGCTGGAATAGTATGAAAATTCACCAATTTGTAACAAATTGCAACGGCTAAGCAACAGGAGCCATCTGATTTCGACGCTAGGACGAGATAGGCGATGAGATCACTCCACCTGGCACTGCTGACGTACAAACTGTCGAGGGAGCGAGGAAGACGACAAGAAAATAGTACTGGGTAGCGATCTGCTCACACGCCGTGTGTTTGTCGTGCTCTCTGTGAATTTTGACACTGTGTGATTGTGAGCTGCTACCGTTGACGTTTGGAAGTTGTTGTTAACGTTTTAAAGAATTGTTTATGGGGTCTTCCTGTTTAGTAATGTATTGTATGTATGTTTGGACTGTTGTACGAATTGTACAGGTATTGTATTGGGTTGGGTATTTTCTGATGGGTTTGGGTTAGGAATTGAATTGAAGGAATTAGGTTGCTGAATAATGGGCCTGATTTAAATAGGCCAAAAATTGGTATTTTGATGGGTTTAAGGTGAGGGAAAAAGGTTGGATCTAGGAGTTTAAGAAATAGCCAAATTGAGTTAAATTAACAAATTTGGTTAAATCCTAAATAAGATGAATTAATATTAATTAATTAACGAGCTTCTTAATCTTAACGAAATAAAATAATTAACTTAATTGTAAACTAATGATTCAAAATTATAACCATAATTTAAATTAAACTAATTTATTAAAATACTTACTAAAATTAAATCTTTTTTGAGATGAGTTTCGAATGTATATAAAATACACTAATTAAATACAAAATTATATAAAACATATATGCTACTTATAAATTATAAAAACGATAAAATTAATTTAAAGTAACTTGAAAAACATTTTAAACTTTATAAAAACTAATTATTTTAAATCGTTTAGAATTTAAGAAGCTCGGTAAGTAATTTATATTGTGGAGGTCCAAAATTGTGTGTCAACAATTCTTACTAGTTCTACCCTTGGCAAGTAGAACAACCCTTATGATGTGGGATAGTACATCTGATTCCATGATTTAGCTCTCATGGTGTATGTCGGTTAATGCCTATTCCCATCATGTGAGATGTGCACTTTAGTTTCTTGATAGGTACTACAAAGTGTAGGTAGTAGTATGGGATGTTATCTATACATTGCACGAGTAGGCTTTGAAAGGGCTATAGTGAGTTCGCTAAGCCTTAATCGCTAAATGTATCAAAGTCCTCTAAATGCATTAGTGTGTCCTAAATGAATCTAATGAGGTATGTTGATTTAAATGTCTAATGTAAAGATGCATGCTACTTGGATTGTATTGACTTATTGTATATGTATGTGCCTTGTCTATGGTGACTTCAAAGGAGTACTTAGTGTGAATAGTAGTATGTGATGTTATTTTTACATTGCACAAGTATGACTTAGAGTTGTCTAAGATGATGGTCTTAATGTGATGATGTGATTCATGTGATGTTTATGTGTCTTATATGCTCTATTGTGTAAATGTAAGAAGGAGGAATGGTAAGTTCAATTTTGGTAACCTTAAGGTGGTACCTTAGTGTGGGTGGTGGTATGGGACGCTATCCATATATCGCACAAGGTATAGCTTGAGTGCTACTTGAGGTGAAGGCTCGGTGAAGGTAAAGTAGTTTTATATCTGATTTGACTAAATGTGAAATAGGTGACTTTGTATGTTGGCTGTGACTTATAGTATGCCTCTGTGATAAATGTTCATGAAGTTTTACTAAAACGGCAAAAAGCATGACTTTCAACAAAATGTCCCTTTTTAAGCATGTTTTTGCATGATCAACATACTTAGTACAGTTTTGTGTGCTAACCCATAGTATCTTATTTTTACTACAAGTGTATGTTCCGGCGAGTGATTGCATTTTCTAGTGAAGCTTTGGATTAGAGTTCTCTCAAGAGATCTTTTGGTATGTCCTCATAGATCGAGGACATGGACTTTATGTTTCTAGTTTCTTTATGTTTTAAGACTATTGTTAAGACTTCGATTTTAAAGGGCCGTGACCCTATCTTGTTTAAAGTTTTGTCTATGACGGCCATGTGAGACTTAGACTTCCGTTGTGTCTTTTGAAAGATCATTAAATGAATATTTTGATAGAGTGTATGGGTTTTGAATAAAAAGTTTTAATTCTGTACTATTTTTATTACTTTTGCAATGAAGTTATGCTAAGAGGCTTGTATAAGACCCCTCCAGGGTCGAGTACGCCGTGTTACGACTAGAGGGTGCTCTTGGGTCGTGACAAACATGGTATCAGAGCATAAGGTTTTGGCAATGGTTTTAGGGTTGATGTCTAACAAGCCACATCTAGTATAGTCTTGTTCATCAGTGTCAGTCGCGACACATCTATGAGAGAGAGACTATATGACGACAGAAAGTTACACTTCTTTCATATTCTTGAAGTCGTGCCTTAGAGTTTAGCTCTATAAGATGTCCTTTTCCTAATCCTTCTCTTGGGTTTATAGGATATGAATACAAGAAGGACGCCCGCAAGGAGAGTGGAATAGGAGATGGTGAATGAAGGGGTTCCTCCCCAAGGTGACCAAGTTCCTATGGGCAATCAAGGCAACCAATTTCTGGTGGTTCCACTAGACATGACCAATGAAGAGATTAGGACGGCTTTACTAACCTTTGCCCAAACCATGACGGCTCAAGTGAATTGGGATATAGGGCCTAGGGTGAATGCTAATGAGAGTACCATGACCTCAAGGTTGAGGGACTTTGTGAGGATGGATCCTCCTATTTTTCATGGCTCTAAAGTTGGAGAGGATCGCCAAAATTTCTTGGATGAAGTTTATAAGATAGTCGATGCCATGGGAGTACCTTCTAAGGTGAAGGCGGAGTTGGCTTCCTACCAATTGAAGTATGTGGCCCAAGTGTGGTTCATTCAATGAAAAGCCAATATGCCGGTTGAATCGGGTCCTATAGAATGTGAGTAGTTTAAGGGAGCTTTCCTTAGTAAGTACTTTTCCCGTGAGAAGAGGGAGTATAAGATTGAGGGGTTTATAAACCTTAGGCAAGGTAACATGAATGTGGAGGAGTATTCTTTGAAGTTTACCCTATTCTCTTAGTATGCTCCATCCGTGGTGTCTAACTCTAGAGATAAGATGAGTAGGTTTGTTACCGGTGTATCCGACCTGGTTAAGGAAGAGTGCCTTACGGTGATGCTCCATGATGATATGAATATTTCTAGACTTGTTGTGTATGCTCAGTCTATTGAGGAGTCCAAACTTAAGAGGATGAATAAGGATTTGAAGAGCAGTAGATCCAATGTGCAAGGCCAACCTAGGTTCAATAGGAGAGCTCCCAACCAAGATTGTTCAAGAGCTCCTAAGGCTAACCAAGAGAGAGATAGTGGACCTCCATCTTCTAAACCTACTTGTCACAATTTTGTAAACAAGCATTTTGGAAAATGCCTAGCCCGTACTACTGGGTGCTATGGTTGTGGAAAGAATGATAACTTAGTGAAAGATTGTCCTACTCTTTCAACTAGAGGAAGGGACGCCAAACAAGCTTCTCTTAATGGCTCAATTCTTGATGCTCCAAAGAAGAACCGTTTCTATGTGCTTCAAGCTAACAAGGAAAAGGGAGCTAATCCGGATGAAGGTACCGGTAAGTTATAGTTCCTTGTTTTTGTGATGAGATCCTTTTGTGTTGTTTCATGATAACTGTAGTTGGGTTTTCTCCTAAGTGGGGGATGGTATGTTGAATAGTAAAGTTGTTGAGAGTGTTGATATCCTTATCTTCTTCCTTCTATTCCTATTCAATCTTGAGACCAAGAGTTCCTTGTAGCTTGTTTTATGTTTTTGGAGTCATGTGTGAATTTGAGTTTCCACGGTCTCCTTATGTTGTGCATGTTCTAGTTGAATTCTTGTTTAAATAAGAAGAATGAGTTTTCATGATTTATTGTTCCTCATGTTTGTGTGCATGTAGTTTGAATTGCCTATATGCTTCATGAGGTTAAATGTTGAACATGCCTAAGTGTGCTTTTATGAGAAAATTGCTTAAATGTGCTTAATGATGTTGTGATGAGCATAATGTGACTTGGAGAAGGAAGTTCCTCCAATGAAATGAGAAATGTGAAGTTTCGGTTCATAATGAGTTTGTAGATGTAGTTCCTACCTTCTTGTTCTTTTTTGAACTTATTGATGTGGAGTTGATGTTTCCTCCTAGTTGTTTGCATTTATATTGATTTTGCATGCATGATTGTGGGCTTCTAGTCTTGAGTCGTTAACCCTTAATGTGTTTAAAGTGTCATTCTAGGACGAATGTTCCTAAGTGGGGGATAATGTAACGACCCTACAAAAACGAACTAGTGAAACTAGAACCTAACGTGTGTGCGTTTGAGTTGGTGTGAGGTTTGATGTTGTTGTACGTTGTCCCGAGCTTTGGTTAAGCGGTTTAGGGGTCAAACGTCAAGGTACGACTCCCCAAGGACCACCGTAGGGGTTCTTGAGGAGGACCCTAAGTCTAACCCCAAGGCTGCCCCAAATGACCAAAGATGGCCAAAAGGGGTGACCAACGGAATAGATCTACACCCCGTCGATGGCCTCCGTAGGTCAAGACCCCAAATGGAGGGTTTCTGATCTAAACCACGAAGGGATAGTACAGTCCTGTCAATCCATCCACGGTCCGTGGATGGTGACTCGTGGATTGGACCTGCAATCTGGTTCTTTTGTTCGGCCTTGGTGGGGGTGAATTATTATATTCACCCCAAGTCTTTTAAAGTGCATGGACTGTTATTTTAGGTGTATTGACATATTTTAAGAGTATTAAAACATTGAAACCCTCAGTTAGACTTCACCTCTCAAATCAAACCTTTCCCTCCACAAAATATTCTCTCTAGAAACTCTATCGGAGATCAAGGTCAAGACAAGCTAGGGTTGGGTATTTCAAGGTGTTTCTTCTTCAATTTTGTGGGATTCTTCAAGTATAAGGTATGGTGATCCTTCATCTAGGGTTAGATTTCACCCTAGAGTCAATTTCAAAGAAGTTTTCAAAGTCTTCAATTTTCTCAAAAACCTAGATTTCACTCAAACTCATGGGTTCTTGCAGCAAACGTTTTCAAATGATAAATTATGATTATGTTGATGTGTAATTGATGATTTAAGATGATTTAAATCTATTAACCCATGATTCCTCTCAATTTCTAAATTGTGACTTATGAATTGGGTCTATTGATTATGAATGAATGATGGTGGATTTATGCTTAGATTGATTTAGATTATTGAATTGTATCATCATCTATGGCTAATTGTGGTGAATTGAGGAATTGTGATCATAGCCTTGAAAGGGCAAGTTTGACCTAATTTCATGTTAAAGTAGAATTGTTCTTGAATTGTTGATCCACTTGAAAGGTGGAGGTGTTTAGTTACTACGTTCATTTTGATCATCGCCTTGAAGGCATAGTTTGAGGAATTGAAATATTATCATGATATTGTATATGTGAATGTATAATGTGTAGGATTTTAGTGTGATTTAAATGGTAGAATGACGATCTTGTGTAGAAGCTAATTGTGTTAGAATTGAATGTTATCTCTTTATTAACACTCATGAATTTTGATGATGGAATGTGAAGGGTTCTATAATGTAATGTTGAATCTAGAATTGGTAGGCTTATGCATCCTTTTCTTGAACAGTGAATGTGTCTTGACTCGATGAATATGAATTGATAGGCTATGGCATTCCTTTCATATATGAGTGATGAATGTGTCTTGACTTGATGAATATAAATGGATAGTCTTAAGGCATTCTTTTCATAAATGACTAATGCATGTGCAAATGGCTTAGAATTGGTAGACCTAAGGTTCTTAAATGAATGAATGATTGTCTTAGATTGGTAGACGTAATGTTGGTAGCCTTATATAAATTACTAATGAGGTATTTTAGACTATATATTGAACTGGTAGACCTATTGTTGGTGGCCCTTCATGATGAATCTAGAACCTAATGTGAATGTATAACCTTGAAGTGGTAGACCTAATGGTAGTGGCCTCCGTTTTGTGTAAAATGCTGAACATAGAGATGGTAGACCTAATGGTGGTGGCTCTCTCTAGGGAAGTCAAGAGCTATCCTTAAAGTACATTGAATAAGTAAGCCTATTGGTGGTGGCCCTTCATGGGAAAGCACTTTGGGTCTGTAGGTCTAATGGTGGTGGCCCTCTCAAGTACAACAATGTAATGAATGAACTACTCTATGAGAATGGAGACTAAGCACTGAATGGATATGGCTAAGATGGTGGCTCTCACATTGTTAGGCTAGAGTCCAATGAACATCTTCCATACCCCATAACTATGGTCCTACATATGAGGCTTACTAGTTCTACCCTTGGCAAGTAGAACAACCCTTACGATGTGGGATAGTACATCGGATTTCATGATTTAGCTCTCATGGTCTATGTTGGTTAATGAATATTCCCATCATGGGAGATGTGCACTTTAGTATCTTGATAGGTATTACAAAGTGTAGGTAGAGTAGTATGGGATGTTATCTATACATTGCATGAGTAGGCTTTGAAAGGGCTATAGTGAGTTATGTAAGACTTAATGTCTAAATGTACGAAAGTCCTCCAAGGGCATGAATGTGTCCTAAATAAATCTGATGAAGTATGTTGATTTAAATGTCTAATGTAAAGATGCATGATATACTTGGATTGTATTTTGAGTACTTCCTTGTCATGACTTATTTTATATGAATGTGCCTTGTCTATGGTGACTTCAAAGGAGTACTTACTGTGAGTAGTAGTATGAGATTCTATTTGCACATTGCACAAGTATGACTTAGGGTTGGCTTAGATGATGATCTTAATGTGATAATGTGATTCATGTGATGTGTATGTGTCTTATATGCTCTATTGTGTAAAGGTGAGAAGGAGGAATGGTAAGTTCACTTTTGCTGACCTTAAGGTGGTACCTTAGTGTGGGTGGTGGTATGCGATGCTATCCATACATTGCACAAGGTATAGCTTGAGGGTTACATGAGGTGAAGGCTCAAGGTGAAGGTAAAGGGGTTTTATATGTGATTTGACTAAATGTGAAATAAGTGACTTTGTATGTTGGTTGTGACTTATAGTATGCCTCTTTGATAAATGTTCATGAAGTTTTACTAAAATGACATTAAACATGACTTTTAACAAAATGTCCCTTTTGAAGCATGTTTTTGCATGGTCATCATACTTGGTACATTTTTGTGTACTAACCCATATTCTCTTATTTTATTCTACAAGTGTAGGTTCCGGCAAGTGATTGCATTCTCTAGTTAAGCTTGGGATTAGAGTTCTCTGAAAACATCTTTTGGTATGTCCTCATAGATCGAGGGCATGGACTTTATGTTTCTAGTTTCTTTATGTTTTAAGACTATTTTTAAGACTTCGATTGTACATGGTCGTGACCCTATCTTGTTTAAAGTTTTATCAAAGATGGCCATGTGAGAGTTAGACTTCCGCTGTGTCTTTTGAAAGATTGTTAAATAAGTATTTTGATAGATTATGGTTTTTGAATAAAAAGTTTTAATTACATACTATTTTTAATACCTACGCGATGAAGGAATGCTATGAGGCTTGTATAAGACCCCTTCGGGGTCGAGTACGCCGTATTACGACTAGGGGGTGCTCTCGGGTTGTGACAATTATAATAACATTCTTCATTATCAAGTGATTCTAGTTATATTTACTAATAAAATCTCACCACTTAACCCCTAATTAATTTTTGAAAGTTCGATAAACCATCACTTAACTGACCTAAGCTTAGTCACTGTCTCACCCATGGGACCACGCCCAAGGGTCATTGGTGGACCCACGGGGCGTGATGGTCATCTGTGGTGGGGGTAATGGAACCATGACCCATGCTCCCTTCACCTATAGGGTGTGGACCCCCTTACGGGGTATGGGTCACCAATCGTGGGTGGTCTATTTTTGGTAGATTTTGGGGAGGTTTGTTAGGGTCCTCTTCAAGGACCCTTGGTTGGTCCTTGGGGAGTTGTACCTTGACGTTTAACCCCTAAACCCTTCACTATAAGTATGGGAGGTTAAATTCACAACTCTAACCCTCACGTCAAGCTCTAAAACTCTCACGTAAAGCTCTAGTATAGCCTACTAGTCTCCGGGTGTTACACTTCCTCCCATGGATTCCCTAGAATTCCACAATTTGAAGAATATTTTCCCCAATTCTAGTTGTGGTTTCCTCCATTGTTGTTGGTTATGATGAATGTTGATCTAATTGAGTGGATTATGATTGTTTATGATTGAATTGATAGAATTTCTTGTATTTCGGATAAAAATACATGTACATATGCCTATCCTATTATTTTAGGGTTGAATTGATATGTTAGGTTTGATGTCATGTTAGGAAAACTCTATGTGCTAGATATCTCCTTATAGGATTGATGATTTATGACTAGAATCGCTTTAGATGGAAGCCTATTAATTGCTTGAGAGTAAAGCATAGATGATGATCATGAGATGTAGTCCTTGAGAGTAAAGCCTAGACTATGAATTATTGATTGATTTATGATAGGATGTGGAAGGGATACTTCCCATAATTAAATGCTAAGCATCATTGAATGAATGTGAAAGGTTTACTCACATAAATAATTCTAGATTGAACGGATTGATCACCTAAATTTGATCAAGACTAAAATGCTTAACGAATGATAAGGCTAGAGGTGATTACCATTGACCTCCGTATGCAAGGATATGCAGTGATTACCATACTCCTTAGAATTGAACAAGAGGTCAGTCCCCACGTTCTTACTATGATGAATGGACATGGAGGGAAGTACCCATGCTACTTATGAAATGATGTGGAGGCGAGTACCCGCATCAGATGATGAGATTGTGGAGGCGAGTACCCGCAATCAAAGAATAAGTAAGGCAGGAGGTGAATACTCATTAGCCTTTAAAAGCTAGGCATTTAGGCGAATCCCTATGTCTTTAAAAGTATGCATGAATAATGTGATTATGTTATGGAATTGAATTGCTTGGAGTGTTGCTAGATATGCCTTCCATGATGTATGCTTTACTTGAGGCGGATGTCCTATGTATTGGCTAAGGTTAAGTAAGGTTACTCAAGGGAGTATTCCTCTTTCATTATGATGCTTATAATGTATTGATTATGATTATGCCTTATGACTTATGTTTACTACTGCTTATGTTCATGTTGTTTGTGCTAGCCATCATATTTAGTACTTGATTGTACTAATGCATACTCTTGCCTACATTCTTATCCAATGTAGGGTCCGGCGTTCCTGATTCACACACTTGTGGCTAGGTTCCTTGAGGATTGTTAAGTGAAGCTTTTGTGAGTCCTCATTGTATTCGAGGATTGGATCACCCTATCTCATTATGTCTTTCCTTTATGTTTGAGACTATTGTATGGGTTGCGTCCCAAGATTTACTTCTTATGTTTAGATGGTTTGAGACAATGTCGTGTTAGACTTCCGCTTGCTTTTATAAAAGACTTTAATTGTATTGAAAAGTTTTAAATTTCCACACCTTTTCTATTACTTTATGTTATGATATGCTAAGTGGCTCGTATGAGGTCTTTCGGGGTCTTATACACCTTGTCACAACTAGGGGGTACCCCTGGGTTGTGACAGGAGTAGTGGTGATGAATGGGGTTGAGTCATCACTAGTGTCCAAAGTGAAAGAGAAACAAGACCAAGACCCTGTTTTCCTTGAATTGAAGGCAAATATTCATAAGCAAAAAGTTATGGCTTTTGAACAAAGGGGAGATGGTGTATTGAGGTATCAAATTAGATTGAGTCTATCAAGGGTGGATGAACTCCAAGAGAGGATCATGGAGGAAGCTCATAGTTCTAGATACTCTATCCATCCGGGTTCCACAAAGATGTGTCGTGACTTGAGAGAAGTCTATTAGTGGAATAGTATTTAAGAGGTGTATTGCAGAGTTCATTGCTAAGTGCCCAAATTGCTAACTAGTCAAGGTAGAGCACCAGAGGTTGGGTGGTATTGTTCAAAACAATTGATCTTCTGAAATGGAAGTGGGAGATATCAATATGGATTTTATTATAGGTTTACCACGGTCTCGCAGGCAGCATGATTCGATTTGGGTGATTGTAGATTGAATGACTAAATTGGCCCATTTCTTACCAGTAAAGACATCATTTTTATTAGAGGATTATGCCATGTTATATTTTCAAGAGGTAGTCAGACTTCATGGAGTTCCAGTGTCTATCATTTCAGACATAGGTGCACAATTAACTGCACAATTTAGGAAGTCTTTGTAGATAGGTTTGGGTTAGAAGGTAAATTTGAATACTTCTTTCCAACTTCAAACTGATGGTCAAGTAAAGCACACAATTTAGATATTAGAGGATGTGTTGAAGGCGTGTGTGATTGATTTCAATGGTAATTGAGATGATCACTTACCTATCATTGAGTTTTCTTACAACAATAGTTATGCCTCTATGGGAGAAGATGTTTATCTCTGATTGGATGGGTTGAGGTGTGTGAAATTAGGTTGATAGGACTAGACTTGGTTCATCAAGCTATGGACAAAGTGAAGACTGTTCAACAATGGTTGAAAAAAATACAAAGTTGTGAGAAATCCTATATAGATGATAGGAGAAGAGACTTGGAATTTGAGGTGGACGATTGTGTTTACTTGAAGGTTTCACCAATGAAATGTGTAATATGGTTTTGCAAGAAAGGGAAGCTTAGTCTCCGGTATATTGGTTCTTACAAGATATCCAAGAAGATTGGAAATGTAGCCTATGAGTCGGAGCTACCGTCAAAGTTAGCAACAGTCTATCTATTATTCCACATTTTAATGGTTAAGAAGTGCATGGGAGATCCTTCACTTATTGTAATGACTAAAGATATTGGTATTAAGGACAACCTATCTTATGAGGAGATTCTTGTTTAGATTCTGGATTGTCAGGTTCACCAGTTGAGAACCAAGGAGGTAGAACAGTCAAGGTCTTATGGAGAAACAATTTGGTTGAGGAAGCTACTTGGGTGGCTGAGGAGGACATGAAGAAGAGATACCCACATCTCTTTGTTCCCGGAGAAGCTTCAAATTAAAGTACTAATTATTTTCTTGGTACTTTTCATGTTGAAATGTTTTGTTAGTTTGCATGTTGGATGTTTAATGTTTCCACCATTCGTTCTACTTTAGAGTGGTATCATTCTACGACTAATGTTCCCAAGGGGGAGATATTGTAACATAGCACCTTAGAAAGAGCTAAATTTAGAAAGCACTAAATTGGAAATAGCTAAATTGTGAATTTTTCAAGTGAGGCTTAAGTTGTGAGTTTTGGGTCAACTTCAAACTACCATAACCTTCAGTACAGGATAATTTAGGTGGCCCGTAAGATACCAAATGAAAGGTCTTAGAATCTTCTTTCCAATGCCACCGAGTTTGCTAAATTTTTAGCTTGGATGAGAGAGATATGCCCATTTGAAGTCAGCTTGTCCAGTTAAGGAAAATACCCAAATTAATAAAGGGTATTTTTGCCTTTTCCTTACCCCATCAGCTTAAAAAGATTTTAGTAAATATTTTGGGGACAAATATGATCAGTTTTATAATCCAAAATTTATGCTTAGGGTTTTGAGAGGAGTTCAAGAAGAGGAAAAGAGGAGAAAAATCAAGAATGAACAAGGTTCTTGCAAAATTGAGGATTTGTTTCACCAAATTAAGGTATGTAACTTTTCATAGTGTTGGGTTCTTTCACCCACACGCCAATCATGAGTTTCTTTTGGGAATCTATCCATAAAGATTGATGAATTTGAGTTCTTGATGAATGTTCTTCAAGTGTTTCTTTCGTTCTTGAATTATGATGTTTGGTTGAGGTTTTGCGGCGAGGATCTTGATAATGAGTAGGTGTTCTTGAGTAGATATTCATGTAAATAACTTGAGTAAAGGAATCTAAGAGGGTTTGGAAGAAACCATTCAATTTTAGGTGAATTAGGGTCTAAAAATGAGAAGGAATAATTTGTTGGTTTTTCTGGGCAGAGGCTAGCACGATGTGCCAGAAGTGCGCCTTTGAAGTTTAAGGGCTGGAGCCCCAGGACACTCAGTGTGCCAAGGTCACCCATGAATAATGTTTTAGGGACACTTAATTCAGTTCTAAGCGTCAACGATCGTTAGTCAGTTTAATAACTAATAAGTCTACTATTTGGACTATTAGGCCTTTATTTGGATAGATTTAGTGTCCTCAAATGCTTATTTTGTGCCAATAATTGTTGTAAAATCCTTGTTTTCCAGGTGTTTGGATTTAGGAACAAAGCATGGACACTAATGAGAAAAAAGCAACAAGGCATCTGAAAGAACGAACAAACGAAGGCCTGATGATCACCTAATCCATTGGGTGAGTCGTCGAGTGGCCATTATCTCACCTAAAGTTCCAGTGTGCCAAGCCCTGAAGGAGAAAATCAAGTAAGCGAGACAAAGGAGCAGTCGGTGTGTCACCGAATGGTTCTACAATGCAGTGTTGGATCGCCCAAAGTTACAGAACTTGAGGATGCTGAAGGGCAAAGCAAAAAGGCGATAGAACTGACCAAAGGGCGGATCGCCGAGTTGATCGGTGATCCCGCCTAACTGCGCAGAATGGTCCATCGCAGCATATTCTTGGTGACTATAAATACATTTTTTGAATTCTTAGTTTAGTATCAGTTTTCATAATATAGAATTTCTTATCAATTTTGGAGATAGACCTAAGAGTATTAAGACAGTATTTTCCTTAGCTTTGACGAATTGAAGTTTTCCATTTTTGAAAAATTGGAAGTGGGTCTTTGATATTTTTCAATTGAGACGTTTGGAAAGATAAAATTAATCTTACCCAGTTGATGGAAACATAATTTGGTAACAATTTGTATCTTTTTATGAAGTCTAGCTAAAACCCCAATTCTTGGGGTGTGATTATGGGTTGATTTAGCTTATGTGTATTGTTAATTGATAGTTTAAATGTTGTTTAAAAGTGATTTCAATAAGTAATTATAGTTTAATTTAAAGGGTTGTAGTTGCAAATGCAATTCTACCTTTGTGTTTTGGGCTAGCTCGAGAGAGAGGTTTTAAAACAAAGATCATTGATTTGATGGTCTGTGGGTATTGGGTTGTCATGTGTTCATCTCGAGAGAGTGAATCCTAAACCCTTTTCCACACATTCAGCTCGAGAGAGTGAATGGACTAAAGCGTAGGTTGTTCTTAATTGCTGCTTGTTGGTGTTCGGAAGAAACCAACTTGATTCGGGGTAAATTATTCAAGAGAAAGTTTATCCCCACTAAAGTCTATCTTATTCACTAATTTACATCTATTTACTATAAATTGCAATTATCCATTTGTCTACCTTAGCCTATAATCCAATCACATCCCAAGAACCCGTCTCTTTACTTGTTAATTAGTGTTATTTACTGCTATAATAGTTGATAATTACAATCAAAACCCCCCATATTTGACACTTGTGTCACCCCTAAATTTGAATTATGCTTTTCTTCGTAAATATCTATTCCTATGATTGATTTGAACATATTTGTATTTGGCTCTTGAATCTTAAGCATATACCACTCCCTGTGGGATTCGACCCCAACTCATTAAGTTGGGTTATATTACTAACTAATGATCGTTGACACTTAGAATTGGAAGAAGTGTCCTGATACGTGAAATCAAAAAGGGCGCCGCTGCCGGGGAGTGGTGTTGTTTAAGATTTTTTAGTTAAGTTGAAATTTGTTCTTGTCCGAAATAGTTAAACTTACTTAATTTTAGTTTTGTTTTGCCTGTTTATGTTTCGAAACATGAAGTATGAGTGTGAATGGCAGCAATGGTAGCCAAGTAGGCCACCAAGATGACATTGGAAACCTCAATGATGTAAATGAGCGTAATGCTAATAACCCCCATCTTATGGGTGGAATTGGTGCCATTGGCTTGCCTTTGGCCGAATAGAACGTGTTATTCCATATCCCAAGTACTATGTTGAAAGTCTTGCAATTGAAGAGGTTGTTCGGTCGTTTGGCTCATGAGGATCTGCATGAGCATATTAGAAACTTCATGGATGTATGTAGACCGTTCTCCTTCAAAAACATATCCCAAGAATCCGTCAGGTAGAGGTCGTTCTCGTTCTCTTTGATGGGAGAAGCATGTAGGTGGCTAGCTGAATTACCACGTGAATTAGTCACTTCGTGGGAGGAGTTGGATACCGTATTTCAAGTGCATTTTATCCCTCCTTCGAAAATGATGACTCTTCGGGATAGCATTCAGAGCTCCAAGCATTTGGAGGGCAAGAAAATTCATGAAACTTGGATACAATTCAAGAAGTTGTTGCTCCAATGCCCAACTCATGGCTTGCCTGATAACGTGTTGTTGCGGTAAACAAGGGTGTTGCTAACCAACTTTCTCCTGGAGGTTTGATGAAGCAACCGTATATGATGGTGGCTCAGCTCTTGGATGGAATGACCACAATCAACCAGGCATGGTACACCCGTGAAGACTAGGTCTCCCCTCTCACGTTTAAATTAACCAAGGAGCTGTTGGAGAAAGACCAAGAGAGGGACCAGAACATGGCCAAGATCATGACAAAACTTGACATTTTGTCCAAAAATTTCATGGGAGCTGGTGCTCGAGGTGTCAATGCCAGGGGTGTCTGGTGTGTTAATCTGGATGAAGCTAAGTTTGAGGCTTTGTACAACGAAGAGGTGAACTTCCTACCTAACCAAGGAGGTGGTTATCGTTCAAACTAGGCGAGGCAGGGTGGTAACCAAAGTTGGAAAAGGCAGGAAGGTTGGAAGGAACATGATCGGGAGTGGAGGGACCGTAACCCCATATGGAAAGAGAGAGAAGGGGAGAAGGATTGATATGTTCCTCCCCATGAGCGCCAAAAGCCAAAGGATTCTGAGGGAGGTCGGTCGGAGGATATGCTTTCTCGTATCTTCAACAAAGTTGAGGGGTCTAGCAAGATTTTGAAAGAAATGAAAGAAGATTTGTCAACCCTTAGTTAGATGATTACCTCTCATTCAGTATCGATCAAGCAGTTGGAGATCCAAACGGGTCATATCTCGTCTCATTTAAAGCCGAGACAACAAGGGTGTTTGCCTTGTGATTCTATGTCTAACCCCAATAATGAGGTTTGAGTGTGGACTTGAGTCATGCCACGACGTTAACTAAGGCACTGCTTGGGCGGCAACCCAAGTTTTTATTTGTTTTTCTTTTCTAGTTGAAATAATGGTGTGTTGATTATGCAGGTCAAAGTGTGGAAGGTGTTTGAAAAGTGCAGGTTGGCGAGCTAAAAATCTAGTTAGCGACTTGTCGAAGAGGTCGGCGATCCCGAGTTGGACCTCCGTTAGATTCAAGGCATTTTAAAATTAGAATATGTAAAACTCGACAAGCCCAGGAGCTGATTGGTGAATCGCTGACCAGGTCAGCGATCATGACTTAGTCTACCATTTGGACCCCCACATTAACTAGAGGTTGTTTAAAACTCGGTGAGGTAAGTACCCATTTGGCGTATCGCCGAGTGGGTTGGTCAGCAAGCCTAATGTCGCTGAGTGGGCGAGAACTGGACGGTTTTTAAAGGCCAAAGGTTTAAACTTTCAAACTCTTTAACTTTCCCTCACTTTTGAACTCCCCAAACTCACACCCGCGCAATATTTCCCATATTTCTTGTGTTTTTATCACTTTTTAGTCGTTGGATTTGTGTTCAGAGTTGAACTTGTTTCCGCCTATATTTTCAATTTATTTATTCGGCATCAAAGGTTGGTTTTCCGAACCCTGAGTTTGTTTTTAGCAATTTGCACACATTTTATATTGATTTTGTCTTAGTGATGTGTGTTGGGCCTCTTCAATCGTAATTGTATATGTGTGTGCTTGGTTTAATTTGAATATCATGCCCGTAATGCCTATATGTTGATTTCCCAAGATTTTTATGCCTTAAAATTGATTAAAACGGTGGGGTTGTGCTTACATGTTTTTGGGTGTATTCGGGTGAAGTCTAAGTAACCTGTATTTGTGCCAAATGACATAATTTTCCCAACGATGGAGCGGTTGACGTCAATCTTAAAGGCAAAAGTTGGCAAATGGCCAAATTTGGCCAAACCGGAAGAAGTTAGAGTATCCCAGGGGCATGAGAGTAATGCGCCATAGCATAATTGTAATATTGCATGTTTTGATTTTGTTTACTGGGGCTGCGGGGTTGAATTTGGAAAGTTGGGTTGAAAGTAGACACGTTGGGTCGTTTGGCAAGTTGGGTGGAGCTCGCCGAACCCCTCGGCGGTTTGCCAAAGTTCCCCTCATTGCCTTTAATTTCATGCTTTATCTTGAAAAAGGTTTTGTACCTTTCGGCGAGAAGTTTGAGTTCACCGAGTGCACTCGGCGGCTCGCCGAAAGTCTTTCTTGATCGCCCTTTGTCTGCACGGCTAACCCTTAATTACACTATAACTTTAGGCAGGGTAAGCCCTGTTCACCGAATGTTGTCAGTGACTCACCGAAAGGGCCTTCCCATCGCCAACATGCCTTTTATTTGTGATATTGGTGAGCCAATCCTTTTGGCGAAGCCAATCTGGCTCACCAAAGTGATTCGGCGACTCGCCAACTGGTTCGGCTAGTTTGTCTGTAACTGTGTTCTTCTGTGCTTTTGCTTGTATTACTTCTAACTTTTTCTGATGTTTTACAGATATGGCAAGGACAAATATAGACATGGCACCCAACAAAAGAGCACATGGTATTGTGATAAATGAAGGGGGAGCAAATCCTGCCAAAAAGAGAAGAAAAGGGACTCTAATGGGAGGCAAGGGCAAAAGGCAAGATGCCTGCATCTGATGTTCCGGAGCGCAACTCCGATAGGGATAGAGTGTCTGGTGACTCCTAGGCTGTATTATCTCAGCCTGAGGATGACAAACCCTTATAGTCCCAGCGGGCTGAGATTCGTGCTAAATCTCACCCTGACTCAGCTAGAGTCCCTTCAGCTTCCACCCTAGCATATTCAATGCCAGCTCCGATACCTTCTATCGCACCACTTCCACTAGTAGTCCCTCCTCTGAAGCTTCTCAGTAGGTTAAAAAACTGATGGGTTGCAGACTATTCTCAAGCAGAAGTTGTTGTCTACAAAGGGCCTAGAGGGAAGATACTCCGGGGTGATGAATACCCTCAATTTCCACATATTTGAGCAGTTCACCAGGCCTCGAGGCCCCTACATTCCTACATGGGTCCAAGAATTTTACTCAACATATGGTGACATGGTTTCTAAGAGCAATAAGAAGGTCAGTGAGTTCAGACCGGTTAAGTCAGTAACGGTCCGGGGAAAAGAAGTTGGGTGGAGTAGCGAGCACATTAATATTGCACATGGCAGGGGTCTAGGAGCGACAGTAACATTTGTGGGCTTGCCTATTACGCAGTCCTTGGATGACTTGAAGGGCTGGCTAGGTCCATTTATTTCTAATACCACCTTGAAGTGGATCGAGGCAGGGGTCCCCATAGAGAAAAGGTATTTGAGTATTGCTGCTCGGTTCTGGTTTAGGTTCATTAGCAGCACCATCATGCCATCCCAAAACGAGTCCATCCTATTCCACCCTAAGGCATCCTTGCTTGGGTCGATCATATCTCGGAGGAGCATTAACCTGGGACTCCTTATAGAGTAAGAGATGGCCATGAGGGCCAAGCAGAGTCAGACCTCTTTTCCAATCCCGATCTTGATCACTGAGTTCTACCGACATGTTGGAGTGCCCCAGGATGATACGAGAGATATTGAGTTTACCCCGTCTTCCTCCACTGACATCCTGCGTATTGAGCCACGTACACACGAGAGGAGGTCGACATTAGGAGAGCAGGTCCGACAAATACTTCTTCGGAAATTGATGTCGATTTTATACCTGCAGAGGCATCTTTCCCTGCTCCGGCATCCATGCCTTTAGGTACATCTGCTCTGACTTGTTTTTCTTCAGAGGCTCCAGGTGCCTCTATCTCTGCCCAACCAACCAGGATCACTAAGTCTATGATCCTGAAGATGGGGAACCTGGCCCATTCGACTGATGTGAGAGCTACCACATTGGAGGTTGTTGTGCAATGAATGATTGAGGCTGCCATTTTAGCTGCACTTAACCCCCTCCGTACTTCCATTGACACTCTCACTGAGAGAGTTGAAGCTTGTGAGAGTAGAAATGGGGAGACCTCCGAGGTTACGGCTTTGAAAGTCGAAGTTGTGGATTTGGGGAAAGACGTGGACTATCTAAAGTCTACTTACTTTACTTCACTACTTGAGGCCACTGATGATGTTGATGTCCTAGAGACTTCTGAGATTCCTCCGGTTACCACTAGAGATGTATCTAGGGATGGCACAACAATTGATGAGTAAGAGGTGGAGATCGATGAGGAGCAAATAGCGGTGCGTGATGCTGAGGTTTATGATGAATTGGCTGATCTGGAGGATTCCATGTTCGAGATTGTGCGCCAGACCTATTTGAGAGACACCACCATGGGATGGGTCCAGTGGAGTTGGTATTTATGATGTTACTCCGGGCACTTATGTCTAGGTTCAGAGCACCACATCGGGCAGTGATGCCCCGACAGATGGAGCAAATATGTAGACAAGATTCTTTTTACCTTTCTCTCTGTATTATTTTCATTCACTTTTGGATATTTTGTTGCTTGGATTTGAGGACATATAGCTTTTGTTTTGTGGTGGGGTGATACCCACCTTTTGTGATGATTTTTTTGTCTATATATTTGGGTTTTTTAGCTATAAATTGTATTTAGCACTATTTTTGTGGATGTTTGAGCTTGTGGCTCCTTGCTTTATTTGCAAATGATTTTTAGACCCTTTCGAAAATTTTTGTGCCATCTCTTGTTTGTGTTTGAATGTGGCTGTTCTCTTGCAAATTTGAGTATCAGTCTTAATCAATGCTGTTGACTTGAATAGTGCTCATAATTAAAAAAAATGAATGTGCGGCTACAATGAGGCAAAATGAAGTTGCATAAACAATATGTGAACTTTTTACATCTCGTTGTGACTAGCCATTTATCAAATTGAGTATTTTTAATGAATATTGCACACTAGCGAAAGTGTGGAGTCTTGTTTGACATTGGTGTCAATGCCTTGTATAATGAGCTTACTGTGAACCGTGTGTGATGACACCTAAAATTTACCCCATTGGTCCGATTGACTAAGTGATACAAGTTCTTGAGATGATTTTAGGCAACTTTGAAGGGTGTGAAACAATTTGACATTATACCTTTTTTTTTCCTACCTTGTGAGTATGTGAACTTCGCTTGAACACCTTTTGAGCCTTAACCTTTTCTTGGAAGAAACTTGATGAAATGTGATCTTCCTTGATCCATTAGCCTTAATCCTCATGGTTTGTGGTTTGTGTGAATAACCAACTTAGGCCAACAACCTAAGTTGTGGGTGTGATGAAAAGAGAAGGTGAATCAAGAAGTGCAAAGAAGGCCCCTTTGACCCATGGTTTGAGAAAGATGGAGCCCCTCCATAGAAAAAAAGAAAAAGAAAAGAAGAATGAAAAAGAAAAAGAATGAAAAAGTTGTGGAATAAAGTTGTGAAAATGCAAAAAGAAATGGGGTGTCCAATAGTCCATGGAAAGTGAATAATGGGGTACCTTTTAAGCATAAATGAGAATGATGAGGAGAAGGTAAGGAGGTGTTGTTCATACCACATTTCATGAGGATAGAAGTAACTAAGCCTAAATGACCGTACCTTTACACTCAGCCCCGTTACAAGCCTTGAAAAGACCTTTTTGATTTTTAGTGAGCTGAAACAAGTTTTGATTGGAAAATATGATCAAACCTATGGGTGAAGTCATGCATTGTGTTATCTTTTTGAGTGTGACTGTTGATTATTATTCCGGAGCTATAAATTGTTGAACCATTGTGTGTGAATATGGAATTATTCTTTGTGTGAGGGCATTTGAGTACCTTTGTTGAGCTTGAACTTGCATTTGAAGGAAGTATTGTGAACTTGAGAATGTTTGATAATGGTGAGTCACAACTTGAATCTTTGAGTGCAAAAATGATCCTTGCATGAGTAAGTTGAGTCTTTTAGTGTGCAATCATGATTGAATCTTGTGTAGCACTATTTGAGACATCCTTTTTGAACTGCTGAACTTGAGTTTTACTTGACAACAAGCAAAAGTTTAAAGGATGTCCTCAAGTAACACTCAAGTTCAACAGTTCAAAAAGAATGTCTCAAATAGTGTTACACAAGACTCAATCATTAATGCACACAAAAAGACTCAACTTACTCATGCAAGGATCAATTGTGCACTCAAAGATTCAAGTTGTGATTCACCATTATCAAAGATTCTCAAGTTTACAATACTTGCTTCAAATGCAAGTTCAAGCTCTACAAAGATACTCAATGCCCTCACACAAAGATTCTCATCTATACACAATGGTTCAACACTTTATAGTTCCGGAATCATAAACAACCCTCACACTCACAAAGATGAGCACATGCCTGACTCCACCCATAGGTTTGCCCTTATTTTCCAACCAACATTTGTTTCAGCACACTCAAGATAAAAAAAAAAGTGTTTTCAAGGCTTGTAATGGGGCTGAGTGTAAGGGTATAGTCATTTAGGCTCAGTGGCTGCTATCCTCATGAAATATGGTATGAACATCACTATTTTTCCTTTTCTTCATCATTCTCATTTATGCTTAAAATTCACCCTATTATTCACTTTCCATGGAATACCGGACACCTCGCTTATTTTACACTTTCACAACTTTATTTCAATCTTTTTCATTCTGTTAATTTCATTTTTTTTTTGTATGGAGTTGTTCCATCATTCTCAAAACCATGGGTCAAATGTAAGGGTGGCAAACGGACCGGTTTTTGTCCGGTCCGGTCCGGTTCATGTACCGGTAAAACCGGTACCGGTTGAACCGGTCTTATAGGTACCGAAACGGAACCCAAATTTTTATCCGGTTGATCCGGTCCGGTAGGAACGGTTCCGGTCCGATTCAATGGTCAATTTGATATTATTTTTTTTTTAAAATGTCAACGTTAAGGAGCCGTTGGGCCCTTTTAGCCGTTGGGCTAGGGCCCAAAACTGCTCCAAACAGCCCCCCCCCCCACCCCTCTCTACCCCTTAACACTATAAATATATCATATTTTTTCATTTAAATCACAAATTCACAAACTATTTCATTAATATCTTATAAAATCTCTTAATTTTCAATCTCTCATAAAT
>JAJOOJ010009645.1:0-64846 GCA_029582625.1 Solanum boliviense
TACCATTAAAAATAATGACACTTACCAACAAATGTCTTATTATATTGGACATTTGTATAAAATGTCGTTCTTTTAACAACATTATCACAAAATGTCACAAAAAGAAACGACATTTGTTGCGAAATGTCATTATTTTAACAACATTTTTTGAAAATGTTGCTAAAAGTAAAGACATTTGTTGCAAAATGTCATAATATATTCGACATTTGATGTCAAATGTCATAAAAGAGTGACGATTCTGACCAAATGTCATTATTTTAATGACATTTTGCATCAAATGTCATTGTTTTTGTGATATTTGTTCATAAATGTCAATAAATTCTTTATATTTCAACATTTATTTCAAATGTCACCAAATAAATGTCGTCATATCTCTACTTTCTTGTAGTGACATCTCCACCATAAGTGGATCAACAATTCAATAGAAGACTACTCACCAATTGAAAACCTTCATTCATAGCCATCAAAGCTTTCTTCAAGATTCAACCCTATTTTCTTGATATTCATACATCATATAGGATAAAATAAAAATACAATAATTACCTATATGAAAACATACTAGATTCTCATCCTTCATTCATCATTCAAGACATACTAGGGTTTAGATTTGAGAAAGAAGCGAAATCATGGGTCTAGTGGGAAATTGTTCAAAAACCAATACAACTACATGAATTCATCCACAAACATTCATGTGTAATCATAAATAACCATTATAGATCAATGGAATCGATTTTGGAAAGAAACCCATGAATTTAACTGAAAACATAGAAATTGGGGAACTTTGAAAACATAGTTGAAAGGGCTTCTTGGTGATATCTAACCAAGAATAAAGAATTCTCATACCTTAGCCTTAGAATCCCACAAATTTCATAATGTAAAGCTTCCATCACCTAGCCCTAGCTGATCTCATTCTATGCTCTTCAATGAAGGTTTTTGAGAGAGAAGATTTTTGGGAGGGAAAAGGAGTTGGGGTTTTATTTGGGTCTTGGAATAATTGATTTAATTGGGTGAGTTTTAGGGTTAAAATGACTTAAATAGGGGTCCTAGGCTTGATAAAAACAAGATATCCTTGAGTTAAAACAATTGAGAAAAGACCCAATAAGTTACTTGTTGGAAACTACCGAAATGGCATCATTGAAGCCTTCACGGACCGTGATCATCACCACTACCCGTGAAACAGGTCGTGAAGATTTTTCAGCCTGATAGTGCTTCACTCTTTCGGGATAACGTTTGACTCCGAGATCGGAATTGGGCAAACTCGGTGACGTTGGAAAAAGGACTCAGAGACCTTTAATCCTATAGGTCATTGCACACCTAATTCGTTTTGACCTAATAGATATGACCATTTGAAGTTGACCCTACACTCTAAGTCTAATGAAAAGCCCTTCATGTGAGGCTCCACAAGCCGTGGTGCCTCTCGTGGTCATGAAACAGTATCTAGGAAACTTTCCCCTTAACCCCTAAAAATATTAGGCACCACCACGAGCCTTCCCACGAGCAGTGGTCATCACCACGAGCCGTGAAGTGGCTCGTGTGGAGGGGCTGTTTTTGGGTAGCCTTTGCTTAGCCACTGCCTAGCCTACCACAAGCCACACCACGAGCCGTGGTGGTGGTCATGGAAGGTGAGTCAGTGTCCATGAAAGAGTGGACTGCCCTAGTCTTCTTCCTTGGCTCTAACCTCAAACTTAGCCCTCGTTTAGTCTACTAGTTTCCGGACGTCATGGTCGTTTCTTGACTTTTGACCTCTAAAATCACCAAACTAACTTCAATAGCCATTTTTCATCATTTAAACAAGTTTCCAACTATAAACTCACATGTGAGGCTCTAGTTCAACCTACTAGATTACATCAAGCTTCCGCTAGGTCTTACTAGATTCTACGGGGTGTTACATTATCCCCTCCTTGGGAACATTCGTCCCCGAATGACACTTAAATCGTCTTATGGAATCAAAGACTCAAAGCCAACTGCTCAACAAGCAAGTAACATCAAAATGGAGCACAACCCAAAGATACACCATTCATAATGAGATCATACAAAAGGAGGAAAACTTCATCTCCAAAAACATGGTCAATGCAATCCTAAGGAAATAGTACATCTATCAACCCATATGCATGACATTATCATATTTAGTTATGTTCAAGGAGGAACTACCATCTCCTAGTCATAACATGCTCAACATACTATCACAGAGCTTAATTGCAAGTTTCCATCTTTAAATGACATTCATTCAGGGAGAAATTCTCAACTTCTCATTAGAACATGCTCAAAACCCATCATATCGTAAAACATAGGAGGAACTACCTTTCCCAACTTAAGACAACTTTACATGTCATTTCATCAAGGTCCAACATAAGCATGTTCATTAACTATCTCATGAAGTCAAAATATGCACTCAACATCTACAATGCATTTCAACATGAGGAAATAAAGACTCACTTACTCTAAAACATGCATTCTCATAAGACATTCACAACATAAGGAGAATCATGCAAAAACTCATACAATGCACATAACTCCCAAAACACACAACTCAAGAGGAACTAATTCACCTCAACATATTTCATTTCATTGGAGGAATTTCCTTCTCCAACTCAAATCATGTTTATCCTAACAACTTAAGCCAACTATGCAATTTCTTCTTAAAAGTACATTTAAACCATTCTCCTCATGCACATAAGCTACATACTTTGTTTGCCTATCAACATGAAGAACATGAGACTTGAAAACTCATTTTATCATAAAACATGAAGTCACAAGAACATACTCATCATAAGGAAATCATGAAAATATATAAGTCGCACATGACTCCTAAAGCATAACATAAGCCCACCTAGGAACTCTTTGTCTCATGCTAGAATAGGAATGAAAGAAAGAGATGAGGATGTTGGGATTTCAACTGGTGAAACTTTCTAAGCACACCACCCCCTCCTTAGGAGGAAGCCATCACTACAGCCCTCAAGAAAACTTCTTTCAAGCATTGCTAAAGGCATAACCAAACTCACATTTTTCCATCTTTGCAAAAGTCTACGGTCCTCAACAACTAGCAATACCATCCTCACATGACACAACAAGTACCAAATCCAAAAAGGAGACGTTTGTACTTATTTTCTATCTTAATCAATAGGTGATAACTAATGCCCATTCAAGAGTCCCATATTCTTCTAACCATCCGGGCTCTATCAATAATAAAAACACACCATGTATGCAACCCATCCATACTAAGAGTCACATCAAGATCTAACATGCCATGTTCCACCAAGTCAACAAGAGTATTTCTAGGGAACAAGGTAAAGGATATCCTCTATAAACCCTTTTTACTAACTTTAAACAATTAACCGGGGTAAAATCTGAAAAAGGCTCTATTAATTCATTCGGAGAACTCTATGCCTCATAATCTCATAAGGCATCATACAATATGGGATAATACCGGAAGTCAACATAGCACTTATTCTCACATGAAATTACCAACATAATGGTACCTCCATCCAAAAAGTCTTCCAAGTCAACCCTAGTAGCATCCCTTTCTATGCCCTTCACTAGGATATCACTCAAGGTCTCATATGAGTCTACCACTCCGGTTCTAAGTTTTTCAAACTCACTACACCTCATAAGGTGAGAATTTAAGCAAACCTAACTAATCGCATCAAGGGTAACCAACAATCTAGTTATCTAGGCACATTATCCCTCACGTAGGAGACAAACTTACCCAAGCTCTCTTAAACATCACTTCCTTTAATTCTAAGGCCAGAGATAGTCATCACTCAAACCTTCATACTCATCACCGAAGATGATTTCTAAACTAAGGTGGATGAAACTTCTACCCCTTTTTAAGAGGAAACCACTAACCACACACATCCTAGGTATTTCCAAGCACCTTACTCAAATGACCATACTTAATTTCAATCTTAAAAGACAACTAACTCTTTTGAAGTTGGTCAACACCTACATTCTTATTCCTTACCTCAACTAGGTGGTACATGCAACCTCAAAGTCAACTTTAAAACACAACATAATCCAAACTCATGGCATAGAATTTCTTTTCCCCATTTCCACTCTCGGGTAGGCTCATTTGGGAACTAACAATTTGATATACGGGTTCTATCATCAACTAAACATAACCTCACAATTACCTTGCTAGGTAGGCATATTATCTTCTCACCTAGGAGTAAGCCTACACGAGTTCTTCTAACCAACACGAAGGCAACTATGAAGCATTATTCACACTAAATACAATATCACTATCTACTACTTCAAATCTCACAAGTGACATAGCCATAATTGGCATCACAACAAACCTTTCTCCCTTGCTCCTAAGTCCTTCAAGTGATCACAACCTAAAGACCATCGGATAAAGGATAAGAGAGAGAGTATATATATCTATGGCACGACATAGAGAATAAAGAAGTGAATTTTTCCTAACGTCCTATAGCATCTCACTCATAGATGTGTCGCGACTCACACCAATAAACAAGACTCTACTAGACGTGGTTTGAGACATCCTAAGACCATTCCAAAACCTTATGCTCTGATACCATGTTTTTCACGACCCGAGAGCATCCCTAGTCGTAACATGGCATATTCGACCTCTCAAAGGTCTTATACAAGCCCTTAGCATGTCATGAACATTAAAGCATATGAAAATAGCGTAAAATTTTAAAATTTTCTTTACAGTCGAAGACTTTATAAAATAAGAGTATCTATGACACTATGTCTCAAACCATCTATAACATTTAGACTTAAATCTTTTTTAATACAACTTAGGGACATGACCCTTACATAAATCTAAAAACATAATAATGAAGACATAACTATACAAGGTGGGTTTGTCCTCAAAACTATGTGGACTCTCCAAGTCTTCAACTCCAAGCTCCTTAGAAACCTATCTTCCAAGTATAATCCACCACACCTCTACACCCTACACTTTGTAGAAAATGTAGAAGAAGGTGTTAGCACAAAAAGTACTAACTATGCAAGCCATGCATAAAAACCATTAAAACATGCTTAAAATGGGATATTTAGTTCAAACGATGCTATATGCACTTTTGAACATCATTCTTTGAAAGAGTTGGAGAACATAAGTCATAAACATCTCACATATAGTTCATCAAAGCACATAGGATAATAAAATCACCATAAGCATAATCTTTAAACATAGTCTCGTTGCAATATCACTCATTACAAGACATAATACTCATGCATAGTCAAATATCAAGGTCACTACATCATAATAGAGTAATCACAGAAGTAACCCTAGGTTGCAATTGTGCCATGTGTAAACAAAGCCTCATAACCCTATCTACACTAAGTACTACCTTTGGATCACCATTCTCATACTTAACATACATTAGTCTTATCCATAGTTCATACACATAGTAAGGTGACATTCATGAACACTAGATCATATCAAGGAAAGTCAATCATAAATCTAATTCAATGGAAGTATACACTTCTCATAATACTCAGACTATAATGAAACTACACCATGGCTACTGTAGAAGTTTACTTTTACCATGTATGAGTGGCATCCCATAATACCCCTCATACTAAGTAGATCGCCTAGAGGAGTCATTAGTCATAGTTCATGCAACATATTCATATCATATATCTTAGTCATATTTCATATACTTCATATTATAAGTAAACCACCCCCATAACACCTTCACAAGTTCACTTGTGCAATGTACATATGAAGTCCCATAACCCCACATATACTAAGCAAACCCATCAAGAAGTCATACGTGTAATTCACATGCATATTCACAATTCATATTAAGTGGAGTCATCTTTACTTCATACCTCATAAGTCGCCATACATAAGGGACTCTCACAAGAACCTCTCTTAGAGCCCACTTGTGAAATGTATAGGTGAAGTCCCATACCCCCACATACACTAAGTGATACCCCGTAAGAAGGCCTAGTTAGAATTCATATTCTTAATCATAGCTTCTATTCGTTTCATATAGGGAATATTAGCCTTAACCAACATTGGCCATGTGAGCTACATGGAATCCGGTGTCATATAACCCCACACCGAAAAAAGGCGTTCTACTTGCCTAAGGTAGAACTACATGAATAGTTATCTAGGTGGATCCACTATCTATATACCTATGTGGGGACATAGATATGGGATATGGGGATTGCTACTAGAAACTAGGACTTGCAAACGTAAAAGGTTTCCATCCCATGAGACAACATATTTTGGGAAATCGGACTAACTAGCATAAAAGGAACCCATTGGGAAGCTAAAATTTCTAGCTTAAAAGCTTCCATCTTATTTTCATATTCCCTCGGTGCTAAGCATAATTCCCTCTAAAAGTCGTATTAAGTCTTTACTTAAAGTCATATTTATGGAAGACTGCACTAGCCACTCAAACCAACATATATCATAATAGCTCATAGATTCTTTAGGTGAGAAAATCCTTTCAACCTTAGAATCAACATATATCATAGTATGAGAAAACATTTCATAGTACTAGATGCATAGTATGTTCATGAGAAATTCCTTTCATGCAACATATAATACTACCATAGTATCAACCTATCATGTGTAGTTATAGCATATCGTACTTAGTCATATCATCATGGTCATGTACATTTCATGCATAATAGTATGTAAAGGTGCATATGAGAACTAGTCTTTCAATTGTCACTATAGACACATCATATTCATATTTATGCATAGAGTGTGTGTGTACATAATTTTCCTCACAATGGCACAATAACCACAACATTTTCATCATAGGAACTTCCCTTTAATAGGGATCATAACACATTCGTAATATCCCAACTCATGCACAATTCACATATATTGCATTTAAGGACCCTCAACCACATTCCTAACCTTCATTATAATAGACATGGATGCATTCATCATTCAAGTAGGCCATTCATGACATGTATAGAATGATATATTCATATAGGGGGTTATGTGGGTAGGGTCCTTCCATAATAGAACCTCATACAATTCAACATATAGACCTTAACATGTTGATAACATCTCATTCATATTCATAACATATAATACTTAGTCATATCTTGGGTTGTAGGGAAGAGGGATCTTGTCTCAAAACTACAATTCATGCTAACAAGTAAGCACCTCCACCATAAGTGCATCAAACCGTTCATACAAAGGATACATGATAAGTAAACATTTCTACCATAATTTGATCAACAATTCAATAGAAGACTACTCACCAATTTAAAACCTTCGTTCATAGCCATCAAGGCTTTCTTCAAGATTCAACCATATTTTCTTGATATTCATCCATCATATAGGATAAAATCACAATACAATAATTAAATATATGAAAACATACTAGATTCTCATATTTCATTCATCATTCAAGACATACTACGATTTAGATTTTGAGAAAGAAGGGATATCATGGGTCTTGTGGGAAATTGTTCATAACCAATTACAATTACGTTAATTCATCCACAATTACATTCATGTTTAATCATAAATAACCTTTATAGATCAATGGAATTGATTTTAGAAAGAGACCCACAAATTTGATTGAAAACCTAGAAATTGGGTAACTTTGAAAACATAGTTGAGAGGGTTTCTTGGTGATAGCTAACCAAGAATAAAGAACTACCATACCTTAGCCTTAGAATCCCACAAATTTTGTGATGAAAATCTTCCATCTCCTAGCCCTATCTAATCTCCTTCTATTCTCTTCAATGGAGGGTTTTGAGAGAGAAGATTTTTGGGAGGGAAAAGGAATTGGGGTTTTATTTGGGTCTTGGAATAATTGATTTAATTGGGTGTGTTTTGCAGTTAAAATGACTTAAATAGGAGTCCTGGGCTTGAGAAAAATAAGATATCCTTGAGTTAAAATAATTGGGAAAAGACCCAAAAAGTTAATTGCTGGAAACTGTCGAAATGGCATCATTGAAGCCTTCACGGACCATGATTATCACCACGGCCCGTGAAACGGGTCGTGAAGATTTTTCAGCCTTACAGTTCTTCAATATTTTGGGAATAACTTTTTACTCCGAGATTGGAATTGGGAAAACTCGGTGGCGTTGTAAAGAGGAGGCAAAGACCTTTAATTCTATTGGTCATGTCATGCCTAATACGTTTTGAGCTAAGAGATATGACCATTTGTGGTTGACCCTATACTCTAAGTCTAATGGAAAGCCCTTCACGTGAGTCTCCATGAGCCGTGGTGCCTACCACGAGTCGTGGTGCCTCTCGTGGTCATCATACAGTATCTACGAAACCTTCCCCTTAACCCCTAAAAATATAAGGCACGACCACGAGCCTTCCCACGATCCATGGTCATCACCACGAGCCGTGAAGTGGCTCGTGTGGAGGGGCTATTTTTGGGCATCCTTTGCTTAGCCACTGCCTATCCACCACGAGCCATAGTGGTGGTCGTGGAAGGTGAGGCAGTGTCCATGAAAGAGTGGACTTCCCTAGTTCTCTTCCTTGGCTCTAACCTTTAAACTTAGCCCTCGTTTAGTCTACTAATTTTCAGACGTCATGGTCGTTTCTTGACGTTTGACCTCTAAAATCACCAAACTAACTTCAATAGCCATTTTTCATCATTTAAACAAGTTTCCAACTATAAACTCAGATGTGAGGCTCTAGTTCGACCTACTAGATTACATCAAGCTTCCGCTAGGTCTTATTACTTTCTACAGGGTGTTACCATATGTTTCCATGATTTCCTTACTATGCATGATTTATGAAAAAAAATCAAGTTTTGAGAAAATGAATCAATTTGATTGATTTCTACATGTTTATGTGCACATGAGTATGAATTGCATGTAGATCATTTCATATGATGTAATGAACATAATTTTAGCTTGGAGTTGATGTTTCCTCATTGGATGTAAGCTTGCAGTTAATGTTTCCTCCTCGGATATGTACATTGCATTCATGATGGTCTATTCAATTTAGTTTCACCCCTCTTATGATGTATTGCTAACGTCTTAGCTTGGGGTCGATAGTTCCTCCTTGGTTATGTTCATTTAGATGAAGTTGCATTGTAGGTTAGGTTATTAGTTCCTCTCCTACTCTTTTCGTACTAGCTTAACTCTCTTTAGAGGATGAATTATCCCATGGGGGACATATTGTAACATCCCGTATTAGAAATAGGGCATTGTAGCTGACTTTAGAATAATTGCAGATGGCACCATGAGGGCCTCTTACGGCCCGAGGATTGGACCACGGACCACAAGTGTGGTCCGTGGATGGCCTACCTAAAAATTGTCTGAAGCCAGAAGCAAGGCCTGACCAACAGACGATTTGTCATACTACAGTATGTGGTCCAAGGCCCCAATTTCCAACTTGCTGACCACAATCCACGGTTGTTCAGGATGGACCGTTGTCCTGACCACGGTCTGTCGATGGTGATCGTGGGTCACAGCTGGCAGTTAAGTTTCAAGGGTAGTTGGGTCTTTTCCTAATTAATTAACTCCTATACTACGTCGTTTGACCCTTCACTAAGACCTCTATATTAGAGTTTTTACCCCAAAATTCAACCCATTCAAGTCATACTTCCAAAAACAAAAAAGAAGATCAGTTCTTCTCTCCAAAATATTTCTCTCTCTAGAAACTTGGAGAGGAAGAAGGATTTAACATAGTGTTTCAAGTCAACTCTCAATTCCTCCATTGAAGATTAGCATTTGTCTTTGAGGTATGATATTTTTCATCCATGAATTCCTTCCAGACATGGAGTTTCCAAATTCCTCTATTACCAAAGGTAAAAATCCCCAATTAAGTTAGGGTTTTCTTCAATTGTCATTGATTCTCTTGATTACTGATTAAAATGATTGAATTATGAGCTCTTATGCAGGAATTGTTGAAATACTATGATTTTATGATGATTTCCACCATGAACCCATGTAATCCCCATGTTTTCAAGCTAGGATCATGTGATGTGGGATTTTGTTTACAAAAGAAGAGTTTAATGAAATTAAGCTTTACTACTAGCTTGATATCAGTTTATGTTGAAATCCATAACTAATCCATGTTTCTAAATATTGACAACTGAAAGTGGGTTTTGAGCCTTGAAAGGTAAATAATGAGATTATGAATGTTCTTATGAAATCTATGCAACTGTTTAAACGATGCTTTGAGAGTACAGATAAATGATGATGTTGTTGTTGTGTTGTTGAAAGGATTGTTCTGATATACACATAATAGCATGATGTGATAGGTTTTCTCACATAGTTAGGATTCTAAGGTTGAAAGGTTTTCTCACCTAATTGAATCAAAGATTAAAAGTTATCCTAATGAACTTAGCTTGGATTGGTTATTGAATTATACCTTTCCATGGATGATGACTTAGCTTTGATTGGCAAGATGGTGAGCCTTTCCATGGATAATAAGAACAAGTAAGAAATTACTATTCCGTGAGATGTATGCTTAGCACTGAGAGGATATTGAGATGGAAGCTCTCCTATTAGTAACGGTCGGGTTTCTAGAAGCAATCTCCTTATCCCTTACATATGTGCCCCTATAGGATGATTGTCTAGATAGACATTAGCTAGTCGATCCACCTAAGTTAGAAGTTATGGTCCTTACCTTGGCAAGTAGGAGAACCCTTTTCTGTGTGGGAGACACCGGGGGATCATGTTATAGCTAACATGATCTCTATATCGCTTGAGTCTGATTCCCCTCATTAATAATGAAATAAGGTTACTTTAAAAAGTATCTCATATGTGGTCAAATGCTTTGGAGATGGTTGTCTTGCATTGACCATGGTATTATAACTTATGTTTTCTAACTCTATTATATCATATTTTAGCTTGGTCAATTGCATGTCATGAAATGAAATGTCTCCTTGCAGCTTGATTTAAATGTTATATGCATAGCTATCATACTTGGTACATTGTTTTGTACTAACATATACTCTTGCCTACATTTCCCCAAATGTAGGGTCTGACAGTCAAGGTCATCATGTCTTGTGGCTAGTGGTTGAGGTTGAGATTCCCGAGGTTTGGTGAGTCCTCATGCATACTTGGATGAATGTTTATTGTTTCACTTTCGGACATGATGTATGGGCTAGGCCCAATTTCATTCTATTGTATTAGATGTCTATTGAGACAATGCGTTTAGACATCCGTTTTACTGTTATAAAAACTTTTTAGACTTCGTTTATTGTCTTACTCGTATTGTTCTATTTCTTATGTTATGAAAGCTAAGTGGCTTGTATGGGGTCCTTCGATGTTCAATACGCCATGGTATATCTAGGGGTACCCCTGGTCATAACAGAGTAACTCTATGGGATAAAGAAATGGGACACTTTCTATAGACCCTCTTAGCCACAATAGAATTACCAATAGGAGTAGAGATACAAAAAGGATCTAACAACACATCCAGAAGAACATCAAACCTCATATCCATACATAGGGCTTCACAAAAGACAAGGTAGCACCAGGATCAAGCAAAGCATAAAGATAAAGTTGGAAAATTTTCAACATACTGGTAACGACATTGGGAGAACCCTCTTGTTTGTTCACCACAAGTCTGAAGTGCATAGAATCGGTTTTGCTTAGGAGCATTTGCACCCGAACCACTAGGAAGAGCTTGCTTTCCCACTCTTCCTTTAGCCATAGGCATCGGGCAATCCCTCATCTTATGACCACTCTTACCTCAACTGAAGCAACCATCAGTGCCAGCTAGGCACTTACCCTCGTGCTTCTTTCCACACCTAGTACAAGTAGACAAGGGCAATGAAGATCCACTACCATTCCGTCCTTGAGGCTTTGGGTTAGACACCCTATCTTTAGTGATCTTAAAAGAATCATTAGAGGAACCTTGACCAGAAAACTTTTGTCGAAACCTAGGACGACCATGTCCATTGGACCTTGAATGAGAGAAATTACCAACACCGATTTTAGCCCTCATTGTCTCGCTAGACTTTTCCTTAACTTTCTCCTCTTCAATCTGTTGTGCATGAACCATTAGACTAGAGATGTCCATGTCATTAATGAGAATGGAGGTTTGGCACTCTTTAACCACCATTTCGGACACACCCAAAATGAACTTACTCATCCTTTCCCTTGGATCGGTGATTTATAACGTTTCAAAGACACATCATCTAATTCTAAGCGTCAACGATCGTTAATCGGTATAAAACTCAACTATAAATGAGTTGGTGTCGAATCCCACAGGGAGGAGTACATGTTTCAGATTCAATTAGGAAGTATAAATGTAATCAAATCAGTCATAGGAATAAAACTTATCGACTAAAGACATCATTCAAATCAAGAGGAGTCACGAATGTCAAATGGGAGTTTTGGTTTTAATTATCAGCTACAAACAGTTACAAACAATACGAATTAACAATAAAGAGACGGGTTCTTGAGATGTGATCGATTATAGGTTAATATAGACAGATGGGTAATTGCAACTATGAGAAATAGCTAGATATTATTGAGTAGACTAGGCCATATGGAGGTAAATTTTCTCTCGAACAATTTATCCCGAATCAAGTGATTTCTCTTGAATATCAACAAGCATGCAAAATAAGAGCAGCCCACACCTTAATCCATTAACTCTCTCGAGCTGAATGTGTCGGATTAGGTTTAGGATTCACTCTCTCGAGCTGAACCCAGGTCAACCGAATACCCACAAACCATCAATCAATAATTTTAGTTCTAAACCCTCTCTCGAGCAAGCCAAGAACACAAACATAGAAGTGCATTTGGAACTACAATTCTAAAATTAAACCACAATTAATGATTGAACTCACTTTTCAATAGCATTTAAACTAACAATTAGAAATACCCATAAGCTAAATCAACCCATAATCACACCCAAAGAATTGGGTTTTAGCTAGACATCATAAAATGGTAAAAACCATTACCAAATTGATCAACTAGGTAAGAGTGATTTCGTCCTTACAATGCTCCAATTTGATTCTCAAAGACTCACTTCAAATTTCATAAAAGTGAATTTCTTCAATCGTTCAAAGCTAAGGAAAAACTAGAGAAACATGTCTTCAAATGTTCAAAACTTAACAAAAACTATATGATAGCTCAAAAAGATACTAAACTAAATGTTCAAAAATGTATTTATAGTTGCCAAAAATAAGCTACAAAAGCTTATTCGATGAAGTAAGTCGGGCTGGCTGAACCACTCGGTGAACCTCTCTTTCGTCTCTTCTATCGCCATTCTGCCTTGGCATTCAGCATCCTCAAGGTTTGTAACTTTGGCCGATCGATCATGGCTTCGGGGAATCACTCG
Organism: Solanum boliviense; assembly: GCA_029582625.1. NCBI lineage: Eukaryota > Viridiplantae > Streptophyta > Magnoliopsida > Solanales > Solanaceae > Solanum > Solanum boliviense. The sequence continues at coordinate 13,205 of JAJOOJ010009645.1, forward strand.
GTGATCCGCCTACTGCTCCTTTTCATCGCCAACTTATTTCTTTCCTTAATGGCTTGAAACACTGGAACTTTAGGTGGTCTGATGACGCAACACGCCGAGTGATCATGGCGATCCTCAGGCTCGCCCATCTTCATTTATTTAGCATGCTCCTTTTTGCCTGTTAGTGTCCTTGCTTTGTTCCTCCATCCATATATCTGAAACTCAAAGGTTTTACATCAGTTAATGGCACAAATTAAGCATTTGAGGACACTAAATGTATATAAACAAAGACCTAAATGAGTCAAAATCTTGAACTTATCAACACTGTCAACTTAAACTTTTGCTTGTCCTCAGGTAAAACTCAAGATCAGCAGTTCAAAAAGGATGCTCAAACAGTGCTACAAAAGACTCAATCATGAATCCACGCAACAAGGCTCAACTTACTTATGCAAGGATCAATTGTGCACTCAAAGATTCAACTTGTGACTCACCATTATCAAAGGTACTCAAGTTCACAATACTTGCTTCAAATTTAAGTTCAATCTCAACAAAGGTACTCAAATGCCCTCATAACAAATATGATTCCATATTCACATACAAATTTTCAACAATTTATAGCTCCGAAATCACATACAACTATCGCTCTCACAAAGATGAACACATGCATGACTTTACCCATAGGTTTACCCTTATTTTCTGATAACCATTCGTTTCAGCTCATTCAATATCAAAAAGTTATTTTCAAGGCTTGTAACGGGACTGAGTGTAAAGGTATGGTCATTTAGGATTAGTGGATGCTACCCTCATGAAATGTGGTCTGAACATCACTTTTCTTCCTTTTCTTCGACATTTTTACTCATGCTCAAAATTCACCCTATTATTCAACTTCCAATGACTTTTCGGACACCCCATTTCTTTTGCAACTTTCAAAACTTTATTTCTCAATTTTTTCATTCATTTTCTTTTTCTTTCTTCTTTTCTTCTCCTCTCTCTTTTATTATGGAGGGGTTCCATCTTTTTCAAAACCATGGCTCAAAGGGGAATTTTTCACTTTCTTGATTTACCTACTTGTTTACTATACCCCTAACCTAGGCTTTTGGCCTAAGTTGGCTATTCAAACACACCACATTTCATGAAAATTATGGGTGAATGGATAAAGAGAGGTCTCAATTTCATCAAGTTTCTTCCAAGAAAAGGATAAGGTTCAAAAGGGTTCAAGAAAGTTTACACATCTCACAAGGTTGGCCACAAAAAGAGGTATATTGTCAAATTGTTTCACTCTTCAAAATCGTTGCCTAAGGTCATTTCAAGATCTTGCGTCACTTAGTCAACCGGACCAACGGGGCAAATTCTAGGTGTCATCACACAAGGTTCATGGTAAGCTCACCACACAAGGCATTGGCACCAATATCAAACAAGACTCCACGCTTTTGCTAGTGTGTTATGTTAATCACAAGAGATTCATCCAATAATCGACTAGTCACAACGAGATGCAAAGAGTTCACACATTGTCTATGCAACTTCATTAGGCCTCATCGTAGCCGTGCATTGATTTTTGTTCGATTAAGAGCACTATTTAAGTCATCGTATTGATCATAACTGATACTCAAATTTGCACAAGAACAACCACATTCAAACACAACAAGAGTGGAAAAAAATTTCAGATAGGTCAAAAATCATTTTCATTCATAACAAAGAGCGATAATCTCAAACATGCACAAGATAGAAACCAAAAACACAGTGTAAAACACAAAACCCAATATATACACAAGAAGAAGGTATAGAAATACCTCACCCCACCACAAATAAAAGATAGTTGTCCTCAAATGCAACAAACATAATCGAAAGTCAATAAAAACAACACAGAGGAAGGTAAAGAAAGGTCATGTCTACACGGTCACTCCATCTATTGTGGCATCAGTGCCTAGTGCAACACTCTGATGCTGGGCATCAGTGCCCGGTGTAACATCAACACTGGCTCCACTAGAGCCTACCATTGGTGTATCTGCTAATGAAATATGCACGACTGACTGTACCATAACCTCTTCAACCTCTGTAATGTCCTCATATGTAATATTTTCATCGGCACCTAGCTGCTCCTCATAGGTCTCAACTTCACACTTGGCAGCAGCCACCTCATCAGCTGAAACCTCATCTCTAATGGTAGCCAGAGGCACATCAGAGTCAGCTGGCATATCAGAGATCTCCATAGTACCAAAAATCATAGACATATATTTGGACTTCTGCTAGTCCACACCCTCTCTCAACTCAACAATTGCGGCCTTTAGGGCCGTTACCTCATCAGTAGCCCCTTGGCCTCGCTCACACAATGCTATCCTTGCCACAAGGGAATCAATAGGTACACTAAGAGGTGTCACAGCAGCAGTGAGGGCTCTCTCAATCATCCCAGAGACTGTAGCCTCTATCCTTGAGGCACACCAATCAGCAGAATGGGCTAGCTTCCCCATCCATAGTATAACAGCCTGGGTGAGTACAGATCGGGAAGCAGCAGTAGCACTAGCACCAGACCTAGAGGCAAGCGAGCAGTAGACGAACTCAGGGTCATGGAAGGGGCAGCACGAGATATACATAAAGGCCTAGGGGCCAAAGTAGGCAATACCGCCTTTGTAGTTACTGTATCAGTGTCAACATCTGGGGAAGTATCCAACGAGGCTGCCTTCATGGAAGGGGCAACACTATATATACCTGAAGGACGTGGAAGTGATTCCCTCCTCCTCTACTGACATCTAGTGTATTGAGGCCAAGTACTTGAAGGACGAAGCTGAGAAAAAAAGGGCAGACTCGGTGGATACATCCCTGGTTGTTGATATTGAGACACTACATGTAGAGGCAATATTTCCTACTCCGGCCATTAGGCCTTTAGGTTTTTCTAGCTCTGCCTCTTCTAAGACTCTGAGTTCTTCTACCACTGTCTTGCCTCCTAGATCTGTTGCTAGTACTAATTTCCCAACCTCCACTCACCCAGCCATGCTGCTACGGATGGGGCACCTACCTCATTTTGTTGATGTGCGTTCCTCCAGGCTAGAGGCTGAAGTTTCTATGATGATTGAAAGTGCTCTCACTGTTGCTTTGACACCTCTTAGAGATGATATTGATGCCCTCACGGCAAGGATAGAGGTGTGTGAGAGAGGTCAGGGAGCCACTCGTGAGGTAACGGCCTGAAAGGCCGCAATTGCAGAGTTGAGGAAAGATATGGACCAGCTGAAGTCCACTTACATGTCGATGATTTTTAGGACTATGGGCATCCCTAATGACCTGGACATAGATATTCCAACCTATTCTGATGTGCCTCCGGCTACCACAAAAAATGAGGTTAGAGCTGATGATGTGGCTGCAGAGTCCTAGGCTGAAACTGATGAGGAGCAGCTCGGTGTTCATGAGGAGACCACATATGAGGGTCTTACTGAGGTCGAGAAGGTGATGGTACATTCGTCCATTCAGAATTTGTTGAGGGAGGCCTTGATGGCAGGCTCCAGTACAGCTAGTGTTGATGTCACACCGGGCACTGATGCCCAATCTTAGAGTGTGACCCCAGGCATTAATGCCCAGAGAGATGGAGTGACTGTGATGCATACTTCACCCCAGGCTTAGCCTGGCAGGATGACATCTTTACCTCTCTCTCTGTTATTTTTATTGATTATTGTTGTTTTAGTTTCATTTGAGTACAACTGATTTTCTTTTGTGGGTGGGGTGAGGTGAGGTATTTTCATACCTACCTCATGTGATTATATTTTATTTGTATATATTTGGTTTTGTGATCTATATTTACATTTTGATTATGTTTGGATCTGAATCTTGTGGATGTTTGAGCTTGTGGCTCCTTGTTTTGATTGGAAATGGTTTTGACCTATGTTTAAAATTTTGTGCCACCTCTATTGTTTATGATTGTAATTGTTCTTGTGCAAATTTGAGTATATTTTATGATCAACACGGATGACTTGAATAGTACTCTTGATTGAACGAAATGAATGTGCAACTATGATGAGGCCAAATGAAGTTGCATAGACAATGTGTGGACTTTTAGCATCTCGTTGTGACTTGCCGGTTATCGAATGAGTATCTTGTGATGAACACTACACACTAGCTAGAAAGTGTGGAGTTTTGTTTGATATTGGTGTCAATGCCTTCTGTGATGAGATTACTTAAACATCGTATATGATGACACCTAGAATTTGCACTATTGGTCTGTTTGACTAAGTGATGCAAGCATTTGAAATAATCTTAGGTAACAATTTTGAAGAGTGAACAATTACACAATACACTTTTTTTGTGGCCACTTGTCATATGTGTGAACCTTTCTTGAACCCCGTTGGGCCTTATCCTTTTCTTGGAAGAAACTTGAGCAATTGCGACCCTCTTTATCCATTCAACCATAACTCTAATAAAGTGTGGTTTGTTTGAATAGTCAACTTAGTCCAAAAGCCTAAGTAGGAGGTGTGGTGAAAAGAAAAGGGAAATCAAGAAGTGTGAGAAATTCCCCCTTTGAGCAATGGTTTTGAAAAAGATGGAACCCCTCCATGTAACAAAAAAAAGGAAAGAAGAAAAAGAAAAAGAATGAAAAAGTTGTGAAATAAAGTAGTGGAAGTTGCAAATGAAATGAGGTATCCGGTAGTCCATTTGAAGTTGAATAATGGGGTGAATTGTGAGCATGATCAAAATATTAAAGAAAAGGAAGAAAGTGATGTTTAGACCATACTTCATGAGGGTAGCAGCAACTAAACCTAAATGACCATACCTTTACACTCAGCCCCATTACAAGCCTTGAAAAGACCTTTGTGATCTTGAGTAAGCTGAAACAAATGTTGATTGGAAAATAAGGGCAAACCTATGGGTGAAATCATGCATGTGTTCATCTTTGTGAGTGTGAGAGTCGTATGTGATTCCGGAACTAAAAATTGTTAAAGAACACTGTATGAATAGGGAATGATTTTTGTTGTGAGGTCATTTGAGTACCTTTGTTGAGCTTGAACTTGAATTTGAAGCAAGTATTGTGAACTTGCGCATCTTTGATAATGGTGAGTCACAGTTTGAATCTTTGAGTGCAAAAATGATCATTGCATGAGTAAGTTGAATCTTGTTGTGTGCATTCATGTCGAGTCTTATGCAACACTATGTGAGACATCCTCTTTGAACTACTAATCTTGAGTTTTACTTGAGGACAAGCAAAAGTTTAAGTTGGAGTGTTGATGAGTCCGAAATTTGTACTCATTTGGGGCTCTGTTTATATAGATTTAGTGTTCTCAAATACTTAATTTGTGCCATAAACTGATGTTAAATCCTTTATTTTCAGGTATTTGGATTGAAGAACAAAGCAAGGACACTAGCAGGCGAAAAAGGAACAAAACAAATTGAAGAAATGAATAAAGACAAGCCTGGTGATCGGCAAAAGCACTTGGTGAATCATCAAGTGGCTAGTTTGACCGCCTAAAGTTTGTGCCAGCTGTGAGGGAAGGAATCAAGTCAGTGACAAAAAAAAAAGCAGTATGCGAATCGCCGAGCAGTTACATGATGCAAAGAGAGATCGCCCAAAGTTACAGAACTTGACGATGCTAAAGTGCCAAGGAGAAAAGGTGATGGAAGAGATCAATGGGCAGTTCGCCGAGTGGTTCGGCGAGCTCGACTTACTTTGCCAAACGGCTCTTTGTGGCTTAATTTTGGAGACTATAAATTTGATTTTGAACATTCATTTTAGCACGTTAGACAAAGTGGACTAAGGCTACTTTAGTTTAGAACACCTCTCTCTGTAGTTTTTCATAGTTTTGAAGAATTTTAGAGATTCAATTTGGAGATTTTGGGAGTGGGTTTCGAATATTCTATAAATTGAAGCATTATAAAGACTAAATAACTCTTACCCAATTGATGGCTAATCAATTCGGTAATCGTTTTTACTCGTTTATGATATTTGGCTAAAACCCCAATTCTTGGGGTATGATCACGTGATGACGGGTTGAATTAATTTATGGGTATTGTTAATTACTAGTTTAAATGCTAAATTGAAGTGAGTTTAATCATTAATAGTGGGTTAATTTATGAATTGTAGTTGCAAATGCAGTTCTAATTTCGTGTTCTTGGCTTGCGAGAGAGAGAGGTTTTAGAACTAAGATTATTGATTAAGGATTTGTAGGTAGTGGGCTGAGTTGGGTTTAGCTCGGGAGAATGAATCCTAAACTCAATCCTACCCATCTAGCTCGTGAGAGTGGATGAATTAAAGTGTGGGTTGTTCTTCATTGTTATGCTTGTTGATGTTTGAAAGAAATCACCTTATTTAGGGTAGTTGTTCGAGAGAAAGCTATCTCCCTTATAGTCTATCCTACTGACTGATTTTTAGTTGTTTACTAGTAGTTTCAATTACCCATACATCAACATTATCCTATAATAGATCACATCCCAAGAATTCCTCTCGTTATTGTTAATTAGAAGTGTTTCTGACTGCTTTGTAATTGATAATTAAAACCCAAAACCCCCCTCTGACATTCGTGTAACCTCTTTAATTTGTTTCATGTCTTTTTTGATAATTTCTATTCATGTGGTTGATTAGACCACGTTTGCACTTCCTCATTGAATTTGAACACGTACCGCTCCCTGTGGGATTCGACCCTAACTCATTTGTTGAGTTTTATACTGATTAACGATCATTGACACCTAGAATTGATTAAGGTGTGCTTGAAACATTAAATCAAGGATTCCACTTGGCGGATAGACATGTCACTCAGCGTTCACTCCCTACATCAACGAGTCGGTTAAGGAAAGGAATATATTTCCCTTCTCTGAATCTGAGATGTTAAAAAAATGAAGCAGAAGTCTCATACACTTGTCTCAAAATCCATCTACAACAATAGAATCATTGGGACACAGCCCATACAACAATGTTCAAACCTAAATTCAAAAGACCATAAGGAACTGGTGGTCAAATCCACAAATGTTATGAGGACGGGGCAATCTTCAATCTTGCCTCTACTATAGATCTTAGCCATGGGGATTAGAGTCGGGAACGTCGGACCCTACATTTGGATAAGAAATGTAGGCAAGAGTATGTGTTAGTACAAGAATGAACTAAATATGATAGCTTGCATAAACATCAACATAAACATAATAGTTAAGACAACATAAGTCATAAGCATAATCAATGCACATAACAGATCATTTCAACATAAAAGGAATACCTCTTGAAGTAACCGCAATTCGTCCTTACTCATCAAGGAAGGCAAACTCAAGCAACAATCCAAGCTCATCGCCTATAATACTTATCTTAGGTTATCTTTTATAGACATGGGGAATCACCTCTTGCCTTCCTATAAAGGATCATGGGTATTCGCCTCTTGCCTTACTTAAATGGATCATGGGTACTCACCTCCATGTCCAACTTATGGGATCATAGGTACTTGCCTCCATGCCCAACATCATATGACACGGGTACTAATCTCCATATCTTTATATAAGGATCATGGGTAATCGCCTCCATGTCCAATAATCATTATACGAATGTGGGGGGTTGATTAAATAACACTATCAAAGACACTTAATCCAGTTCTAAGAGTCAATGATCGTTAGTCAGTATATAACCCAACTAAATGAGTTGGGGTCGAATCCCACAGGGAGTGGTACGTGTTTAAGATTCAATAGGAAAATATGAATATGTTCAAATCAGCCATAGGAATAGGCATTTTCGAATAAAGACATAACGTAAACTAAAGGGTGAAACAAATGTCAAATAACAAAGGGGGGTTTTGGTTTTAACTATCATCTACAACAACAACAAATAACACAAAAATAACAATATTGAGACGAGTTCTTGGGATGTGATTCGATTATAGGCTAATAAAGACAAATGGGTAATTGCAACTGTTAGAAAATAGTTATAAATCAGTGAATAAGCTAGACTTTAGTCGGGATAAACTTTCTCTCAAACAATTTACCCCGAATCAAGTTGGTCTCTCTCGAACACCAACAAGCATGCAAATAATAACAACCTACGCTATAGTCCATTCAATCTCTTGAGTTGAATGTGGGGCAAAGAGTTTAGGATTCACTTTCTTGAGCTAAACCCATGACAGTCCAATACCCACAGACCATCAATTCAGTAATCTTTGTTTTAAAACCTCTATCTCGAGCAAGCCAAAAACACAAAGGTACAATTGCATTTGCAACTACAATTCTTCAAATTCAACCACAATTCCTGATTGAAATCACTTCTAAACAGCATTTAAACTAACAATTAGCAATACCCACAAGCTAAAGCAGCCCATAATCACACCCCAAGAATTGGGGTTTTAGCTAGACATCATGAAAAGATAAAAAGAGTTACCAAATTGAGTTTCCATCAAGTGGGTATAAATAATTTCATCTTTACAAAGAACTAAATTGAAGAATCTCAGAGTACCACTTCCAATTTCTCAGAAATGGAAAACTTCAATTCTTCAAAAGCTAAGGAAAACTTGTCTCAACACTCAGAGTTTAAAAACAAGATACTTGATAATGATAAAAGTTATGATTTCTGGATAAAAGATTGATATATCCTACACTAAGTGTTCACAAACATATTTATAGTCACCAAATATATGTTGCGAAGGACCATTCGGCGTAGTAAGTCGGGATCACCGATCAACTTGATGATCCGCCCTTTGGTCAATTCCATCGCCTTTTTGCTTTGGCCTTCAGCATCCTCAAGCTCTGTAACGTTGGGCGATCCAACATTGCATCGCGGGACCACTCGAAGACGTGCCAACTGCTTCTTTCTCTCACCAACTTGATTTTCTCCTTCAAGGCTTGGCACACTGGAACTTTAGGCGAGGTAATAGCCATTAGGTGACTTGCCAAAGGGACTTGGCGATCACCAGGCCTTCATTTCTTCGTTCTTTCAGCTTGGTTTGTTCCTTTTTGCAACTTAGTGTCCATGCTTTGTTCCTCAATCCAAATACCTGGAAATCAAGGATTTTACATCAGTTATTGGCACAAAATAAGCATTTGAGGACACTAAATCTATCCAAATAAAGACCTAAATGAGTCCAAATCTAAGACTCATCAACACCCTTAACTTAAACTTTTGCTTGTGATCAACTAAAACTCAAGTTCAGCAGTTAGAAAAGGATGTCTTAAACAGTGCTTCATAAGACTTAACCATGAATGCACACAAAAAAACTCAACTTACTCATGCAAGGATCAGTTTGTACTCAAAGATTCAAGTTGTGACTAACCATTATCAATGATTCTCGGGCTCACAATGCTTGCTTCAAATGTAAGTTCAAGCTCAAAAAAGGTACTCAAATGCCCTAACACAAAGAATGATTTCATATTCTCACACAATGGTTCAACAATTTATAGCTCCAGAATCATATGCAACACTCACACTGACAATGATAAACACATGCATGACTTCAGCCATAGGTTTGCCCTTATTTTCAAATCAACCCTTTCTTTAGCTCACTTAAGATCAAAAAGGTCTATTCAAGGCTTGTAATGGGGCTGAGTGTAAGGGTATGGTCATTTAGGCTCAGTGGGTTCTATCATCATGAAATGTCGTATGAACAACACTTCTTTTCCATTTCTACAACAATTTCATTCATGCTCAAAATTCACCCCATTATTCATTTTCCATGAAACTTTGGACACCCCATTTCTTTTTGTAACTTTATTTCAACATTTTTCATTCTTCTTCTTCTTTTTTTCTTCTTCTTTTCTTTTTCTCTCTTTTTTTTTATGGAGGGGTTCCATCATTTTCAAAACCATAGATAGAGGGGGATTTCTTCACACTTCTTAATTTACCTTCTCTTTTCATCACACCCTCAACTTAGTCTTTTGGCCTAAATTGGCTATTCAAACAAACCACATCTCATGAGGATTAAGGTGAAGGGACAAAGAGAGGTTTCATTTGCTCAAGTTTCTTCCAAGAAAAAGGCTAAGGCTCAAATGGTGCTCAAACAAAGCTCACACATCTCACACATCTCACAAGGTAGGCCACAAAAGAGGTATAATGCCAAATTGTTTCACTCTTTAAAAATTGTTGCCTAAGATCAATTCAAGAGATAACATCACTTGGTCAACCGGACCAACGAGGCAAATTTTAGGTATCATCACACAAGGCTCACGGTAAGCTCATCACACAAGGCATTGGCACCGATGTCAAACAAGCCTCTACACTTTCGCTGGTGTTCAATGTTCATCACAAGAGACTCAATTTGATAATCGGCTAGTCACAACGAGATGCAACGAGTTCAGATATTGCCTATGCAACTTTATTTGGCCTCATCGTAGCCGCACATTCATGTTTGTTCGATTGAGAGCACTATTCAAGTCATCGGTATTGATCACAACCGACACTCAAATTTGCACAAGAACAGCCACAATTAAATACACAAGAGGTGGCACAATTTTTTTGAAAGAGTCCAAAAATCATTTACATTCAAAATAAGGAGCCACAAGCTCAAACATCCATAGAAACAGTGTTGAAACACAAATTTCAGCACAAAACCTAATATATAAACAAAATACTAATTACACGAGGTGGATATGAAAATTCCTCACCCCACCACAAACAAACAACAATTTGTCCTCAAATGCAATAAAAATGTCCAAAAAGTAAATAAAGATGACAGAGATGGAGGTAAAGAGGGATCCTTTCTACACAGTCGCTCCATCTGTTGGGGCATCAATGCCCGGTGTAACAGCAGTCTGATCATGGGCATCAGTGCCTGGAGTAACCCCAGAAGCACCGGCTCCACTAGACCCACCCATGGTGGTGTCTCTCAAAAAAGTCTGGCAAGCGGTCTTATACATCACATCATCAAGCTCTTCAAAATCATCATATACCTTAGCATCTCACACCTCTATATGCTCATCATCCGTCTTCTGCTTCGACTCATCAGCTGCTACGTGATCCCGCTATACGTCTACGGTGGTTGACGGATAGATCTCAGATATCACTGGGGCATCCACATCATCCGCTGCCTCTAATAATGAAGTGAAGTTAGTGGACTTCAATTAGTCAACGTCCTTCCTCATAACTGCAACATCAGCTTTCAAAGCTATCACGTCTGAAGTCTCCCCCTATCTACTCTCACAAGCCTTATCTCTCGTAGTGAGAGTGTCAATGGATGCTCATAAGGGGGTCTGTGCAGCTAGGATGACACTCTCGATCATCTAAGGGACTGCTGCCTCTAGTCGGATAGCCCTCACATTGGCCGAATGGGCTAGGTGCCCTATCTTCATGATTATAGCCTTAGTAATATTGGTGGGCTGCGCTGCAGTAGAAGTACCAGGGGCCTGGGAGAAAGAAGTGGGAGCAGATGTACCTGAAGGATTGGAGGCCGGAGTAGGCAAAGATGCCTCTACAGGTATAAAGTCAATGTCCACCTCTGGAGATGTATCCACCGGAGCTGCTCTTCTCTGGTCAGCCTCCTCTCGAGTGTACTTGGCCTCTATACGCCGAATGTCAGTAGAGGATGAAGGATTAACCTCAATATCTCTAGTCGCATCCTGAGGAATTCCAGCACACCGGCACAACTCTGTAATCAACAATGGGAATGGTAGGGAGGTCCGGTATTGCTTACCCCTTATGGCTATCTCTTGCTCTATAAGGAGCCCCATGTTAATGCTTCTCCTGGATATGATTGATCCAAGGCAGGCTGCCTTTGGTACCGGAGGATGGACTCGTTCTAGGAAGGCAGGATGGTGTTGTTGATGAATCTGAACCAGAACCAAACAACAATATTCAGGTCTTTCTTCTCAATGGGGGCTCTTGCCTCGATCCACCTCAGGGTAGTATTAGAAATCAAAGCTGCCAGCTAGCCCTTTATATCATCTCAGGACTGAGTAATAGGCAGGCCCTCATAAGCAACTGTAACACCCAGAGCCCTGTTGAGTACAATATTATGTACTCACTACTGTACCCAACTTCCTTTCGTTCGAACCATGACTGACTTCATCGGTCTGAAGGCACTGTGCTTCTTTTTATCCTTGGGCACCATCTCTCTGTATGATGTATAGAATTTTCAGACCCATGTGGGAATGTAAGGACCTCAGGGCCTCGTGAACTGCTCGAACTGGTGGAAATTGAGGGTGTCCCTCACTGCGGAGTATCTGCCCTCAAGGCCCTCTGTGGACAGCAACTTCTCCTCTAAAATAGTACGCAACCCATCTGCTTTCAAATCTATTAAGTAGTCGAGGAGGAGCAACCATTGGTGGTACTGGAGCCATAGGAGGTGCCGGAGCTGGCGCTGGGGTGGCTGTTGGAGCTTTAGAGGAGTCAAGGAAAGACCTAGCTTGGATCTCCGCTTGCCTAGACTATAATGGCTGGTCATCCTCCAACTCAGACAATACAGCTTGGGAGTCAAAGGACTTTCCCTTGCTGCCGGAGTTGTGTTCCAGAGTCTTAGATATGGGCCTCTTCCCTTTACCTTTTTCTCACATTGGAGGATCTTTCCTTTCCTTTTTAGAAGGATAGGCTCCCCTTTCATTTATCACCACGCCTCGTGTTCTTTTACGAGGCGGCATGTCAAGATTGGTTCTTGCCCTGTCTACAAAAACATCAGAGAAAAAGTTAGAAATAAGTCAAACAAAATTGCAAAAAAATAGTTGCAGACAGACTCGCCGAACCGGTCGGCGAGTCACTGATTCTCTTTGGCGAGCCAGATATGGCTCACCGAAAGGATTGGTTCAAATTTTCCTAGAAAAATTGGCATGTCGTCGATGGGAAGGGTCTTACGGTGAATCACCAATAATATTCGGCGAGCAAGGAATATCCCGTTGAAAGTTACAGTGCATTTTAGGGGTTAGGGGAGCTGAAAAGGTGATCTAGAATGACTTTTGGTGATTTGGCAATTCGCCGAGTGAACTCAGCGAACTAAGGCTTCTCGCCGAAAGTTACAAAACCCAACTTCTAATTTAGCATGAAAATAAAGGGAATCTAGGGTGTTCAGCGAACTGCTCGTCAAATAACCCAACGTGCATACTTTCAACCCAACTTCCAAAATTCTACCATGCAGCCCCCGAAGACAAATAAAACCATGCAATATTTCAATTAAACTAAGACCCATACTACCCATACCATAGGGATACTCGAACTTCTCTCGATTTGGCCAAATTTTGTGATTTGATGACTTTTGCCCTTAGGAATGACGTAAAACGCTCCATCATCGGGCAAAATACATCATTTAGCACAAACGCGGGTTACTCAAACTTCACCCGACTATACCCAACACCATATAAGCACAACCCAAAAAAATTGAAAAATTTTAAGGCACAAAATATTCGGGAAATCAACAATAGAGGCATTCTAGGAACGATATTGAAATTAAAACAAGAATTCAAGCACACAATTACGATCAGAGAGGCCCAGCACACATCACTAAGATAAGAATAATTGCAAATGAGTAAATATTACTAATTACAAGTTTTGGGTTCAAAAAATCAACCTTTAATGCCGAATACAAAATTTGTAAAGCTAGGCGGCAAAGATATCTGACTCTAAACAAAATAATGGTGACTAAAATGCAATAAAAACACAAGAATACAAGGAAAATAAAGTACGGGTGTCAGTTTGGAAAGTTGAAAAGTGAGGGAATGTGAAAGAGTTTGAAAGTTTAAACCTTTGGCCTTTAAAAACCATCATGTTCTCGCCCATCGGTGACATTAGTCTTGATCGCCGATCCACTCGGCGACACACCAAGTGGGTACTTATCTCGCCGAGTTTTACAGGACCTCCAGTTGAACTGGGGGTTTAAACGGTGGACAAAATCGTGATTGTCGACCTAGTCGGCGACTCGCCAATCTCCTTTTGGGCTTGCTGAGTTTTACAAACTCCAATTTCAAAATTCCTTAAGTGCAACAGTGATCTAAGTCAGTCTCGGTGACCTCTTCGGCGAGTCACCGACTAGACTTTTTGTTTGCCAATCTGCACTTTTAAAACACATTCCACACTTTAACCTGCACAATCAACACACCATTATTTCAAAATTAAAAAGAAAGCAAATAAAACTTGGGTTGCCTCCCAAGCAGCTCCTTAGTTAATGTCGTGGCATAACGAAAGTCGTCACTCAAACTTCATTCTTGGGGTTGGCCATAGTGTCACTAGGCAACCTCCCTTGTTGTCTCGGGTTCAAATTAGACGAAATATGACCCATTTAAGTCTCCAATTTCTTGATAGAGATGGAGTGAGAAGTAACCGTCTGGCTAATGGTCGACACATCTTCCTGCATTTCTTTCAAAAAAAATTGGACCCCTCAACTTTGTTGAGAATACGAGATAGAATATCTTGAGACTGACCACCCTTAGAATCCTTTGGCTTTTGACGCTCATGGGGAGGAACATATATATCCTTCTCTCCGTCTCTCTCTTTCCAAGTGGGGTTAGGATCCCTCCACTCTCAATCACGATCCTTCCAACCCTTATCCCTTTTCCAACCTTGGTTACCACCCTGCCTAGGGTAGTTTGAACGATAACCACCTCTTTGGTTGACTAAGAAATTCACCTCTTCATAGTATAAAGCCTCAAATTTAGCCTCATCAAGATTAACACACCCGACACCCACAACATTAACATTTTGAGCACCAGCTCCCATGACATTTTTGGACAAAATGTCAAGTTTTATCATGATCTTGGCCATATTCTGATTCCTCCCTTGGTATTTCTCCATTAGCTCTTTGATCAATTTAAATGTGAGAGGGGAGACCTGATCTTCGCGGGTGTACAAGCTCGATTAATTGTGGTCATACCATCCAAAAGTTGTGCTGCTATAATGTAAGGTTGTTGCATCAAACCTCCCGAAGAAAGTTGGTCAGCTACACCCTTGTTCACTGAATCAAGGCTTCGGTAAATATACTGCAGCAAAACATTGTCGGGCAAACCATGAGTTGGGCATTGCAGCACCAACTTCTTGAATCATAGCCAAGTCTCATGAATTGGCTCATCCCCCAAATGCCTAAAGCTTTGAATGTTGTCCCTAAGAGTCATCATTATTGAAAGAGGTAAAATCACACTTGAAATGCGGTGAAAAGCTCTTCCCACTAAGTGATTGAGTCTCGTGGTAATTTAGCCAGTCACTTGCATGCCTCTCCCATCAAAGCAAATGGGAAGAACCTCAATCGGACTGACTCTTGAGATATACTCTTGAAGGAGAATGGCCCGCAAACATCAATAAAGATTTTGATATGCTCATGGGGATCCTCATGAGCCAAACCACCAAACAGCCTCTTCAATTGCAAGAGTTGTAGCATAGTGATAGTAATTGGAACACCATATTCCCTAAACATTTGGCTCATTGACATCGTTGAGGTTGCCAATGTCATCTTGGTGGCCCACTTGGCTACCATTGCTTCCGTTCACACTCATACTCTCTGTTTCAAAACACAAACAAGGAAACCAAAACTAAAAATAAGTAGATTCAACTACAACTAAAACGAACAAAAGTCAACTTAACTAAAGAATCTTAACCAACACCACTCCCCGACAGTGGTACCATTTTGATTGAATAATGCTATCAAAGACACTTAATCCAGTTCTAAGAGTAAATGATCATTAGTTAGTATATAACCCAAGTAAATGAGTTGGGGTCGAATCCCACGGGAGTGGTACGTATTTAAGATTTAATATGTTCAAATCAACCATAGTAATAGACATTATTAAATAAAGACATAATGTAAATCAAGGGGTGACACGAATGTCAAATAACAAAGGGGGTTATGTTTTTAACTATCAGCTATAACAACAGCAAATAACACGACAATAACAATATTGAGAGGGGTTCTTAGGATATGATTCGATTAAAGGCTAATATAGACAAATGGGTAATTGTAACTGTTAGAAAATAATTGTAAATCATTGAATAAGCTAGACTCTAGTGGGGATAAACTTTCTCTCAAACAATTTATGTCGAATCAAGTTGGTTTCTCTCAAACACCAACAAGCATGCAAATAAGAACAACCTACGCTTTAGGATTCACTTTCTTGAGCTGAACCCATGACAACCCAATACCGATAGACCATCAATTCAGTAGTCTTTGTTTTAAAACCTCTCACTCGAGCAAGCCAAAAACACGAAGGTAGAACTACATTTGCAACTACAATTCTTTAAATTGAACCACAATTTCTGATTGAAATAACTTTTAAACAGCATTTAAACTAACAATTAGCAATACCCACAAGCTAAATCAGCCCATAATCAGATAATCACACCCCAAAAATTGGGGTTTTAGCTAGAAATCATAAAAAGATAAAAATTGTTACCAAACTAAGTTTCCATCAGTTGGGTACGATTAATTTCGTCTTTACAAAGGTCTAAATTGAAGAAGCTCAAAGACCCACTTCCAATTTCTAAAAAATGGAAAACTTCAATTCTTCAAAGCTAAGAAAAACTTGTCTTAATACTCACAGTTCAAAAATAAGATACTTGATAATGATAAAAGCTCCGATTTTTGGATAAAATATTGATAGATCCTAAACTAAGTCTTCAAAAAACGTATTTATAGTCATCAAAAATATGTTGCAAAGGACCATTTGGTGCAGTAAGTCAGGATCACCGATCAGCTCGGCGATCCGCCTTTTGGTCAGTTCCATCACCTTTTTGCTTTGGCCTTCAGCATTGTCAAGTTTGGTAACTTTGGGCTATCTAACATTGCATCGCAAAACCACTCGGCGACGCACTGACTGCTCCTTTCTCTCGCCAACTTGATTTTCTCCTTCAGGGCTTGGCAAACGGGAACTTTAGGTGAGGTAATGGCCATTCGGTGACTCACCGATTTCTTGCTCTTTATTTCTTCGTTCTTTCAGCTTGCTTCGTTCCTTTTTGCAACTTAGTGTCCATGCTTTGTTCCTCAATCCAAATACCTAGAAATCAAGGATTTTACATCAGTTATTGGAGTAAAATGAGCATTTGAGGACACTAAATATTTCCAAATAAAGCCCTAAATGAGTTCAAATCTACGACTCATCAGGGGTGTAACACCCCGTATCAAAAATAGGCCTAAATAGAAGCTTTCTATATGTTACAGGTGCCGAACAATGCCAGCCACTAATGGCCCGTGAAGTGGACTCCGGATCGTAGGTGTGGTCTGTGGTTGGCCTGCTTGGGTAGGGTCTGATGGTCCAAGACCATGACATGACCTACAGACTGTTGGTCAGACCACGGTCCGTGGTCAGGGTTTGTTGTTCAAGACCCCAAGTTCACCCTCTCTGACCATGAGTGACACTCCACCAGGACGGGCCGTGGGTTTAGACCATAGTCGTCGACTAGGTCTGTGAATGGTCATCTGTCAGTTATTTTTAGGGGCAGTTGGGTATTTACCTAATTAATTAGTTCCTATACTACGTCGTTTTACCTAATTTTTGGACCCTATTAAGTTTTTTTACCCCCAAATTCACCCCATTACTTCATTATTCCAAATTCACAAAAGAACTCCCAAATTACTCTCAAAATATTCTCTCTCTAGAAACTTGAAGAAGAAGAAGATTCAACCTAGGGTTTCAAGCTAAGGTTCCAATTCTTCCATTGAAGGCTAGAATTTGGATTTAAGATATGATAGTTTTAATCCATGGATCCCTTTGATCCATGGAGTTCCCAAATTTCTCTATTTCAAAAGGTAGAATTACCCAATTAGCTTGAATTTTCTTCAATTACAATGGGTTCTTATGATTATTGATTTGAATGATTGAATTATGATCTTCTAAGCATGAATTGATGATTTACTTTGGTTTTATGATGTTTTCCCCTATGAACCCATGTAACCCCAATGTTTTCAAGTTATGATCTATATGTTACGGGATTTTGATCTTAAAGGAAGAGTATCATGAAATTGAGCATGTATTACTAGGTTTACATGAATTTATGATGAAATCCATATCTAACCCATGTTTTCTAAGAGTTTATGATTGAAACTAGGTTTTGACCTCAAGGCGGTAAATTATGGACATGTATTTTCTTATGAAATCTATGCAATTATTTTAACGGTGCTTTGAGAGTAAAGTTCCAATGATGATGTTGTTGTTGTGTTGTTTAAAGGACATTCTCATAAACATAACTAGCATGATGTGAAAGGTTTTGTAACACCCCAAAAATGCTAACAAGAGTCGCATGCCGATAAACCACTGCTTAATTATTACAATATATTTAATTCTCATTTTGGGAACCTAAAAGGAGGTGAAGGATATATATATATAGGTGTATATGTATGCATTTGGGCAGCACACAAGTATTTGGGTAGCCAACTTTTATGGATAGTTGTGTATATGATAAGCACCTCTTGTGTTACTATATATTGACACCTCCTCTTAGGAAATTCGTCTGACCTGAAGTATAAGTCCATTAGAACATTATCTAACCTGTTGTTCTTCAAGATCACAAGAGAAAATCTTGGTCCTTTTGGCTGGAAATCGAGTTACACTCTTCTCTTTGGTAAGTGGTAAAACCTATTTTTGAGCTGTGTAGTGTTTAGTAGATTAAGCATATCTCGTTCTATAGAACTTTGTTTACTGTGAATAAATATGATTTGAAAAGTTAATTCGTATATGTACAACTCTTATGCTTATGTTAAACTCTAATTTAGTTGTTATGGATTCGAAATATGGGACGCATCATAGGACAAGTTCTGTTCAGATTCTGAAGTTTAAAATCCTGTATGGACAATTGTTAGTGTTTTGAATATATCTTTTTATCCAAAATACATTTTGCGGTGATTCTTGGTTGTTTGCAACCTTAAGAGAGGTACCTACATCTTTCATGAAGAGTATACAGTCCAGTTTTGTTGTTTGCCATTTCAAATCTTAGTTGCGACATGATGCACTAGGATGGCCAGAATTTACTGTTTGGGAGCATAGTCGTATTTGTACAGGCTAGGCTTACTTGTGACGATAACCCTATTTTACGTCATCATTATTGAGCTTCTAGAAAGTAAATAAGTTATTGAATTCATTGTTTTAAGGTTGTATATCCTCGTGTAGAAGTTGAAGACTTTGATACGCTGCTAGGTCTACGGTTTGACTCGTGGAGTTTTGTTGGACTGTTTTTGTGCTAAAGAACTGAGGTTTGTGTAAAAACTTATACTTGTACTCTTTTTACCTGCTGGTATATTTGAAAGTTATCTTGGTACCTTGGTTACCTCTTGTCACTTTGCATTGTCGTATTGGTATTCTTTAATACATTAAAGATGCTTATTTAACTCGCCCACTTGTACGGATTGTTTGATCACTTAGCGCTCTTGTTGGAACCTTGTCCTTCTTGTGGCTGTGACTTTGCCACTATTGGCATGCCTCTTGGTTCAGATCATTTGCCATCTTGACTCTGGATTTTTAGTTCGTCTTAAAAATGGAAGTTGTCCATTTTAAGTACGAACTAGGAAGCCATTTTTTAATATGGTTCTTGGTTCTCTTGATTTTGGGTTTTGACCCTTTTTGATGCCTGCTCGTGCTTGGTGTGACGACATGATGTATATATTGGGTGAGCCTTGTTATTGAATCTCTTGAAAAGTTGTGCTATGAGCATTATTGACATTTGGACCTTTATATATTGAAGTTGATACTCATTGTATATTGTTTACTTGATTTACTGATTTTGTTTCGATCGTGCTGCCCTTGACTTAAGAATGATAACTTGGTGAATTTAAGGGCTCCAAACCTATAGTTTGTACACCACTAAGCTATATGCTTAGTGATAGTTGTTTCTATCGTAGGGGCTATTCGCGATGATGCTTGAAGCTGGCCATTGATGATGGAGATTTTGAAAGCCTTAAGGAAGATCACATTTGCGTATAGGCATATATATTTTGTATAACCTTGGGACTTGTACAGGTGTATATTTATAGGAGATTTTGAGGGTTGATTTGGTCATGTCACCATGGGTTGTAATATAAGTATGGTTATACGTTTTTATCTTTTTGGGATGTGTAAACTCAAGTCTTGTAATATACTAATTTTCTATATGTCTTGAAAGTTGTGTGAAGCATGAGCCAGCTGATTTCGGTACTCGAAAGCTTGTAATAATCTTGTTATTTCACCCTCGAGTGTGAGGTTAACATATGCATGAAGATCTGGTTGGTTAATTGCTTAAATGTTATATTATTTTTTTTGGAGTTCGCTCTACTAGATTAAAATGAGTATGCCCTCATTAATTGGTTTTAAATGTCACAAGTATTTAATTAGATTTCTTGTTTAAGTAGTGGTATCGTTTTAAAAGGATCGCTACAGGTTTTCTCACATAGAAAGGATTTTTAGGTTGAAAGGCATGCTCACCTAACCAAGGCTCAAACCTCAGGACAACAACCTTACCAACAGACTGTCGGTCAAACCACGGTCCGTGGTCCCAAGGTCCGTAGGTAAAAATCTTGAAAACCAGTCTCTGGCCATCGAACGACGGACGTGCAGGATGATTCATCATCCTGACCACGGTCTGTCGGTCGGGAGTCCATCTGTCGTGACTGGCAGTTACTTTTAGGGACTTAATAGTCTTTTCTAGTTTTAATTAAATCAATATGGTGTCATTCTGCCTAAGTCTAGAACACCTATATAAGTATTTTTTTTTAACCCCCAAAATCCCCCATTCAACTCATTCTCTCAAATCCCAAAAAGAATTCCTAAACTCCTCTCTCAAATATTCTCTCTCTAGAATTAGGAAGAAGAAGGAAAAAATTGAAGCTAGGGTCAAGTAAAGTCTCCAATCTTCAAGATTTTGTGGGCTTCGTAACCAAAGTATGATGGTTTTTCATCCATGGGATCCTACTCGCATGGAGTCCCTTTGATATCCCTAATTTGAGGAAGAATTCCCCCAATTCTAGTTAGGGTTTCTTCCAATGTTGTGGGTTATGTTGAATGTTGATCTAATTTAGTGGATTATGGATTTTTATGATTGAATTAATTGAATTACATGCTTGTATGGTGAAATTACATGTACCCATTCTTATTCCACGACTCTAACCTAGAATCGATATAATTGGGTTGATGTCATGGAGGGAAACTTTATGGATTTAGGTTTATCCTTACAAGATCGATGATAATGATTTTAATTGCTTGAGAATAAAGTATAGAAGATGATCATGATATGTAAATGCTTTGAGAGTAAATCTTAGGCTATGAAGTGTTGGTAATTGATGTTAGTGTGGTGGAAGAGATAGTTCCCACATGAATTGCTTAATTATGAATGTGAAAGGATTTCTCATATGAAAGATTCTAGGTTGAAAGGATTGCTCACCTAAAATTAATATAGACTAAAAGACAATGTAAATGATGAGGCTAGAGATGACTACCCATGACCTCCATATGAGAAGGATAGGAGGTGATTTCTCATATTCCTTTGAATTGAACAATACGGGATTCCTCACGTTCTCATTATGATGAATGGACATGGAGTCGAGTACCCATGATCCTTATAAAATGATGTGGAGGCGAGTACCCGTGTCACATGATGTGATTGTGGAGGCAAGTACCAATGATCTTAAGGTATGTAAGGCAAGAGGCGCATACCCATTAGCCTTTGTAAGCTAGGCAAAGAGGCAAATCCCCATGTCTTTAAAAGTAAGTACGAATAATGTGAATTATGTTATGAAGAATGAATACGTTCGATTGTTTCTAGAGATGCCTTACATGAAATAAGCATGACTAGAGGTGGATGACCCAAGTCTTGACTAAGGTTAAGTAGAGGTGTAGTATTCCTCCTCTATTATGTGCATTGATTATGCTTATGGTTTGTATTGACTAACCATTATGCTTATGTTTTTTATGCTAGCTCTCATATTAATTACATTCTTGTACTAACACATACTCTTGCAAACATTTCTTATAAAAATGTTGGGTTCGGTGACATTGATTCTCACACTCGTGGCTAGGTTCTTAGTTGATCAAGGAGTGAAGATTTTGTGAGTCCTCATAGCATTCGAGGATTGGACCACCCTTTTTCCTTTATGACTTTCTTTTATGTTTGGACTATTGTATGGGTTGTGTCCCAAGATTTATTCATGGTTGTTAGATGGTTTGAGACAATTGTATTAGACATACGCTTGTTTTATAAAGACTTTGTTTGTTTTGAAATGTTTTAAATTTTTACATCATTCCTATTATTTCATGTTATGATATGCTAAGTGGCTTCTATGAGGCCTCTGGGGTTTTGTACACCTTGTTACATTTACGGGGTACCCCTGGGTCGTGAAAAACTTGGTAATCAGAACACAAGGTTTAGTATGATTCTACGATGTCTCAAACCACGTCAAGTAGAGTATTGTTCATTAGGGTGAAGTGCTCCACATTTATGAATGAGAGGCTACTAGATGTTAGGAAACTTCACTTCTTCATTTCCCTAAGTCGTTCCATGGAGTTTAACTCTATAAACTCTTTCTCCTAATCCTTACCTGATGGTTTTCAGGATATGACTACTAGAAGGGCTAATGCTAGAAGGAATGAGGGAGACAATGTCGGTCAAGAAGCTCCTCCTCAAGCTCTGATTGATCCTTTGGCTCACAATGTAACAAACAATAAACATGATATTTAGCTACGAAATTATTAGGTACGACACATAATTCATCACTAATTATTCACTTTTTGTGACAAAAATTACATTTCGTATTAAAATGTATGAACCACACACTTTTAATGACAAAACATAAAATTTTGTAGAAAAATTTCGTCGAGTTGAGTTTCCCACCAAAATATAATTTGGCGCCATTTATTAAGTACCATTAGCGACAAATTTTAATTTATCAGTGACGAATGATTTTGTCACTAATAATGTATCCAATTTGTGGCAAACTATTATTTTTCTTAAAATTAGTTACAATTTTGGACACAAAAGGTTTTGTCACAAAAAAATTGATGAAATAGCCACAAAATTTTACATTTAATTGTGACCTTAGTTTTTGTCACTAATACTATAAGCTATCAGTGATGATAATTTTATTGCCTCTAATCAATGTGTGATGTCGTGACAACATAGTTTTGTCATTAAAAATGCAATGTTTAAATAACGGCGACCTATAATTTGTAGCTAAATAATTTAACTATTTTTGACGAAAACAATTTCATAGCTAAATATAATAATTTTTGGCTACGCTTGTTTATGATTACATGTGACAAATGAAGTATAATAATTTCATAGTTAACTATAAAAATTTCTCCCTATTATACCCTCAATTTATATAACAAAGAGTTAATGTATTTGAAAAAGTTATTGAGTAAATATGTTTAAGATTCTATCAATTAAAAGTGGTAAAATGGTAAATTACTATATCAAACATTGTTTTTCTTAATAGGCTTGTCAAGTCAAAAATTGACAAGTAAAAAGGAACGGGGGGGTGGAGTATTTTATAATAAGTCTCACTAAATTAGCAGTTATTTCATAGTTCTTGGGCTCACACCAATTTTTTTTATTAACACTATTTAAAATATACAATATTGATAATATTTGTATGTATTTGAAAATCTAGAATTATATAATTAAATTACTTAAAATTAAAGAATTAACTTCATGAACAATATTGGGTCCATGCAAAGCATGGTGTTTTGCCACTAGTAGTATATAAGACTCTATGAGCACACATGTCATGGTCGACATGTGTGCTTTGTGGAATTTCAATTAAATTGAAGGACATTTTTTTCATTTGACTATGAAAGTATTAAAATTAATTTCTAATAATATATTTCAAAACTACGTAAAAACTATTATAAATCATAATAATTTATAATCTAAAATAATTTTAAAAATTAAATAAAAAGTATATGTTATTCCCTTTGTCCAATTTATATTACACTGATAAAAATATTATAATCAATTTAATCGTTTATATGTCTTTTAATTTTTAATTATTGTGATTGTTGCCATCCAATTTTGACCGACCTATAACCAATGTTTGTATTATTTACTTACTCGATGTTTTTTAAATTTTAAGTGTGCTTAATTATATGAAAATATTTTAATGTGTGTAGTATTTAATTGATTGAATAGCACTTCCTTAATAATCCTCCAAAATATTTAATTTTTAGCCTATTCTATTCTAATTCATTTCAGTTCTAGCCATTCCAATTCAAATTCTCATTTCAATTATAGCTTTGTTGATTTCAATTATAGCCTATTCTTATTCCTATTATCAACTCCAAATTCTGATTTAATCCCAACCGTCCATCCTTTAAGTTAAATCCAAGATCAAATCATAAGCGCTCATTCAAATGTGATCAATGGCTGAGATCGAAACCCTATACCTTCCTTTTTTAATACAAAAAAATCCTAAATCTTTCATTCTTCATCTACCAAAGAGGCGGATCCGCCTCTCCTCTCTATCTTCTCCTTCTTGAATGGATGTCAAGTGTAGTGATCGTAGCGTAGGCAATGACATGTAAAGGATAATTCATTGGAGTATGAAATATGTTGATTATATACTCGTCGAGTAGTTTAACAAATCAAGTCTTAAATATTAATGTTTCAGATATGAAATATATTATCAACTAAAGAAATACCGATAATCAATTTAAGGAGATTTATATATTAAATTTGATATTGATAAACTTATGTTGATCGATAAAATAAAATTTATATAATTAGGAGGTATATATATATATTGTTGACACCCAATTTTGACTGACTTATTCGACTAAATACATATTTTTCAAAAATATTACGACTTTTAAAATCTTAATCGATTTTGACTAAAATTATATATTATAGTATCGATAATTTACAAAATTATCAATTATTTTTATTATTATTAAATTATTATATTTATTGCTAGTTAAACTCCAAATAACTACTTTATTTAAATATATTTAAATATAGGTGTGTTTAATTTATATGAAAATACTTTAATATATGTAGTATTTTATTAATTGAATAACATTTCCTTAATCTCCCCTTAAATCATTTAAATCATAACCTCTTTTATTCAATTTGTTTAATTCATAGCCCTCTTCCTATCCAATTCAATTTCAACTCCAGACTTTCATATTAAATTTCATGTCAATTATGGCAATTTGCTTATTTCAATTGTAGCCTTTCAACACTTTTCAATTATAGCATATCTGATTCAATTCAATTCTCAAAAGCCCCATCCTTTAGTCCCAGCCATTCATTCATCCAAATCAACTACAAGATCAAATCTTGATCGTCCATATCATTCCAACCAAAGGTTGAGATCAAATTTTCATTCTTATCTATTTTAAACCAAAAGAACAAAAACCCCAAGTCATCCTTATTTCTTCATCTTCCTCTCATCTCCTCCTCCCCTATCTCTCCCTCTCCTCTATTCTCCTAGCAGCTCAGACGAAGCAGCGAACGCCGCCAGCCATCGAGCAGCTAGCAATTGGGCGCCGCCTCCGATCCGTTCTTCTCCCCAGCAAGTGAAGGTCGCGCCGGCCAGAAGCAGCGCGAGGACCAGCTCCGACCGCTGAGCCTCTTTCTCTCTTCTCCTCCGCTCCACTGAGGATGACAACATCAAACAACAGCTCCAGCTGCTCTGACCAGCGAGCGGCGAGCAGCCAACTCCGGCGAAGGCAAGGTGATCACCGGCGAACCCCATCGAAGAAGACAACAACAACAACAATACCCTTGCATCTCCATTCCTCTCCTCTTCGGCGAAGTTCAAGTAATCCAGGTATTTGATTAATCATCGTACATACATAACAGTACTTATAATAAAGTTAAATTGAAGTTTACTTGGACTTTTACATGGTCCAACAATTTCTCAAACACACCTGTAAATAACCCTAATATTAGAAATCTAAAACTATTCAAATTTATTTAAGCTCTAATTATATGAGACTAGCAAAACTAGATAATCAAACTTGGGATGGAAGGAAAAACAATGTTCTTGAATGTAGTTTAAATTTCTAAAGTTCAAGTACAATTGTTTTCTATAATGTGTTTGTGTCCATCTAGTATTGATACTTAACTTTAATCTTGTGATAATTTGTTTGTGTCCATAGAGGGTTGGCTTAGCTTTAAATTAGGTGATAATGTATTTGTTTAGCATAAGTACAAACACTAGTTGATCCTATTGATGACAAAATTGATTTTCTTGCAAAATCAATTTGTGTCCATCTAGTGTTGATACTTAGATTTAAATTTAGAAATAATATATTTGTTAAGCATAAATACCAACACTAGTTGATCCTATTGATGACAAAATTGATATTCTTGCAAGATCGATTTGTATTCATCTAGTGTTGATACTAAGTTTTAATTTAGGAATAGTGTGTTTGTTAGGCATAAGTCCCAACACTAGTTGATCCTACTAATGACAAAATTGATTTTCTTGCAAGATTAATTTGCGTCAATCTAGTGTTGATATTAAGCTATAATTTCCAAATAATGTGTTTGTTAAGCATAAGTACCCAACACTAGTTGATCCTATTGATGACAAAATTAATTTTTTACAACATCAATTTGTGTCCATCTAGTGTTGACACTTAGCTTTAAATTTAGTGAGGTTGTCCCTCTTTTACCCTGCCATATTTTTATGTTTCTTGAATGAATTACAATAATTTTTTGTTCCTAAGGAAGTCTTACACAGTATCAGATATGTACATTTATGCCTATCTCTCTCTGTGTCTTCTTTTAGTGTTCCTGCCATCCCAAATTTTAAATGCATAGATGACAAACAGCCTTTGATAATTTAAAGTTAGGCACATGTTCTCTTCTTTAGATGTCTAAATTCTGATTTACATTCTATCCCCCATATTCCATTTGGGGGATTACACTTGGATATGTTGTTGTATATTATGATATCATAAAGTATGAAATCAAAATTTTTTTCTTTTAGACAGGTTGTGGAAAGGGGAAATCAAGACTAGTGGCTAGTGAAGTGCTTTTTGCAATGGTATTTTGTGAAGAAGTCTTGATTTTACTGCCTCGGTTTTGTTAATATTTAGTATATCTTAGTTAGACTTTCAAGTTGGATAATTTTTACTTAATATATTTTTCCTTAAGGGGAATGTCGAGATATTATCTCATGAATGTCATTTTTAAATTTATGGAGACCTAGCTCAATACAAATTGTAAATATTATTGCTACAAGTTTAAATGTCATTAGTGACGAAATATTTTATCTTCAAAAGCTCAATTATTAGTGATAATACATTATTTTTTTGAGACGATAACATTTTCGTCGTTAAAGTATGACATTCAGTGAAAAAATTATATTTTGTCCCAAAAATTGCCTACTTATTTATGATATTTTTTAGTGACAATTTTATTTTTTCGGCAAAAGAATTATTTTTGTGACGACATGATTGTTTCAACTAAAAAATTATTTAACTATAAAGTTCTCACTAATTTTTACCTTTAGGGACAACGAAAAAATTGTATTTAAAAAGTAGTCTTAGTGATGAAATATTATTTGCTTGACTACGAAATACATAAAATATTAGTGACAAATTGCATCGTCACTAATTAAACTAAATAGTTAGTGGCACATCATTTTCGTCGGCTATAATAACCTCTTTAGTGACAAAAATATAACTTTAACCTACAAATTTTAATAATTTTTATGACGAACAAATTTGTCCTAAATACGAAGCATTTTGGGACACAAAATATTTTCGTACTTAATACATTTCTATTTAGAGACGAAACATTAAATTGTCTCTGTATACATTTATTGACCCATGCTTTAGAGACGAATTTTGTGACGAAATATGAGTTTCTAATGACAAAATTATTTATTGCTAATAATCAAATTTGTGGTAGTGAAATGTGGAGTTTAGGTTGGCTTTCAAAGTGTTGACTTAAGGTGTGACGGCTCAAACCAATAGAGAGGTGGTAGTTCCCGTGAACCCAAATATGGGTACGGCAGCGATAAGAGTCAGGGACTTTTGAAGGATGAACCCTCCGGAATTTTATGGCTCCAAAGTTGAGGAAGATCTTCAAGAGTTTATTGACGAGGTCTATAAGATACTTGCTATTATGGGAGTGACTCCGGTAGAGAAGGCAGAATTGGCCGCTAACCAACTCAAAGGTGTTGCTCAGATTTGGTTCAATCAATGGAAAGATGCAAGGCTGGAAGGAGTGGGTCCCATAGAATGGGAAAGGTTCAAAAGTGTTTTTCTTGATAGATTCTTCCCTCTTGAGATGAGAGAGGCCAAGGTGCTTGAGTTCATTAACCTTCGGCATGGAAATATGAGTGTGAGGGAATATTCTTTGTTGTTCACTCAATTGTCCAAATATTCTCCTTCTATTGTGGCGTATTGCATGGCAAAGATGAGTAAGTTTGTGTTGGGTGTGTCCGACATGGTAGTCAAAGAATGTCGCACCGCTATTCTTGTCCATGACATAGAAATTTCTCATATTATGGTGCATGCCTAACAAATTGAAGAGGAACAGCTCAAGGAAAGATTTAGGGAAGCAAAGAGGGCAAGAACGGATGATGGTAACTTCTCATATTCTAGGTTTGGTGGATGGGGTCGTTCAAGGTTTCGGCAAAAGTTCTTTGGGAAAGGTTCTTCTAATGCTCCTTCAAGGTCTAACAATGAAAGGGTGTCTAACCCTAAATCTCAAGGAGATGGTAATAGGTCCTTGTTGCCTACTTGTGCTAAATGTGGAAGAAATTATGAGGGAAAGTGTAACGGGTTCCAATACTTGCTTTGGGTGTGCAAAGACGAATCACAAGATAAGGAATTGTTCTTTGGTTTTTAAGAATGAGGGAGATACTCGTCGTGGGGTTCAACCCTACCCTTCATCCTGTCCAAGTTGTTCAGATGTAAATGCTCCTAAGCAAAACCAATTCTATGTTCTCCAATCCCGGGTTTAACAAGAGAGTTCTCTGGAAGTGGTCACCGGTATGTTAAAAGTTTTGCAAATAGATGTATATGCTTTACTTGATCCCAATGCTACATTGTCCTTTGTGACACCATATGTGGCTATGAGGTTTGATGTGCTCATTGATGTGTTGTTAGAAACTTTTTTTTATCTCTACCCCTGTTGGTGATTTTGTGGTGGCTAAAAGGGTCTATAAAAGATGTCCCGTGTCCTTATCTCATAGAGTAACTTTTGTTGACTTGGTAGAGCTTGATATGTTAGACTTTGATTTTATCCTTGGTATGGATTGGTCGCACTCTTGTTATGCTTTTATTGATTGTAGGATACATATGGTCAAGTTTCAGTTTCCAAATGAACCTATCCTAGAGTGGAAGTAGGGAAATTCTATACCTAAGGGTCAGTTTCTTTCCTATGTTAAAGCTAGAAAGATGATCTCTAAGGGTTGCATTTATCATATAGTTAGGGCGAGGGATGTAAATTCCAAAACCCCTATTCTTGAATCGGTTCCCGTTGTGAATGAATTTCCAGAAGTGTTCCCAGATGATCTAACCAATTTTCCTCCCAAAAGGGAAATAGACTTCGGTATTGACCTTCTCCCAGATACAAAACCTATTTCTATTCCTCCTTATAGATTGGCTCCAGCAGAACTTAAGGAGTTGAAAGAGCAGTTGAGATATTTGTTGGATAAGGGTTTCATCCGACCAAGTATTTCTCCATGGGGTGCTCCATCTTTATTTGTTAGAAAGAAAGATGGTTCACTCCATATGTGTATTAGCTATTAGCAATTGAACAAGGTGACCATTAAGAATAACTATCATATTCCAAGGATAGATGATTTGTTTGACCAACTTCAAGGGGCAAGTTATTTCTCTAAGATTGATCTCTGATTGGGTTATCACCAATTGAGGGTGAAAGAAGAAGATATTCTGAAAATGACTTTTAGAACCCAATATGGTCTTTATGAGTTCTTGGTGATGTCCTTTTATTTGACTATTGCACCGAAGGTATTCATGGATTTGATGAATAGGGTCTTTAGACAATACATTTATATGTTCGTCATTATGTTCATATATGATATTCTGATTTGTTCAAGGATCAAGAATAACTGTATTGATCATCTGAGGATCGTATGGAAAATCTTTAGGGACCAACAACTTTATGCAAAGTTTAGCAAATGTGAATTTTGGTTACGGTCTGTGGCTCTCTTAGGCCATATTTTTTCAATAAAAGGTGTTGATGTGGATATGATTAAGATGGGTGTGGTCAAGAGTTGGCCTAGAACTCTATCACCGACAGATATTCAAAGTTTCATGGGTTTAACCGGTTCTTATATAAGGTTTTTTGAGGAGTTTTCTATGATTGCTCTCATTTAATGACTCTGACTCAAAAGAAGGCCAAGTTCATATGGTAATATGCTTTTGAGAAATGTTTCCAAGAGTTGAAAGATAGACTTACTTCCGCTCTGGTGTTGACTTTGTCGAAAGGTACGATGGCTTTGTGGTATATTGTGACGCCTCGAGAGTTGGGTTGGGATGTGTGCTTATGTAAAACGTTAAGGTGATTGCCTATGCTTCATGGCAACTATAAATTCATGAGAAGAACTATCCTACCTACGACCTTGAATTGGTGGTGGTGGTATTTGCCTTAAAGATTTGGAGGCATCATTTGTGTGGTGTTCATGTTGATGTTTTCACCGACCATAAGAGTTTACAATATGTGTTTACCCAAAATGACTTGAATCTCAGCCAAAGAAGGTGGCTAGAATTGTTGAAGGATTATGATATGAGTGTTTTATATCACCCTCGTAAGGCGAATGGAGTAGCAGATGCTCTTAGTTGACTATAGATGGGTAGTGTTGCATATATTGATCATGATAGAAAAGAGTTGGATCGTGATGTCCATAGATTGGCTCGGTTGGGTGTTCTATTAGTAGACTCCTCCAACGGTGGTGTTATGGTTCATAAAGGGTCAGAATTGTCTTTTGTGGCAGATCTTAAAGCAACACAATGTCTTGATCCGACTTTTGTAGAGTTGAAAGAAGCGGTACTTAGAAATTCCATTGAGGCTTTCTCTCAAGGGGGAGATGGTTTCCTTAGATATCAAGGTCGCTTAAATGTTGATGACATGAGGGGATAAGTCTTGACTGAAGCCCATAGTTATCAGTATTCTATTCACCTGGGAGCCACCAAGATGTACAGTGATTTGTGGGAGATCTATTGGTTGAATGGGATGAAGAAGGATATTGTGGGATTTGTGGATAAGTGTTCAAATTGCCAACAAGTGTAGGTTGATCATCAAAAACCAGGAGGTTTATCAAAAGAAATTAGCATTCCTACTTGGAAGTGAGAAGACTTGAATATGGACTTCATAGAAGGTTTGCCACGAACTCGACGAGAATATGATTCGATTTGGGTTATAGTAGACCAAACAACGAAGTCGGCCCATTTCATTATTTTCAAGGTTTCTTACTCGGAGAAATATTATGCTAAGTTGTATTTGAGATAAATGGTGAGATTGCACGGAGTTCCCTTGTCCATTATATCCGATAGAGGTACTTATTTTACTTCTCAATTTTGGAAATCTTTCGAGAATGGTCATGGCACTAAGGTTAAGCATAGCACAACTTTCCATCCACAAGCCGATGGGCAAGCGGAGCATACTATCCAAACTTGGAAGATATTTTAAGGGCTTGTGTGATTGACTTCAAGGGAAATTGGGATGACAATTTGCCTTTGATTGAATTTGCCTATAATAATAGCTATCACTCAAGTATTCATATGGCACTATTTTAGTCTCTTTATGGTAGGAGGTGTAGGTCTCCTATAGGTTGGTTTGAGGTGGGTGAGGTTGCCTTGATAGGGACTGAGTTAGTTCATGAGGAAATTGAGAAAGTTTGACTAATTAAAGAGAGGTTGAGAACCGCCCAAAGTCAACAAAAGTCTTATGTTGATGTTAGAAGGAGAGGTCTTGAATTTGATGTTCTTGATTGGGTTTACTTGAAAATCTCATCCATGAAGGGTGTAATGAGGTTTGGTAAGAAAGGGAAGCCTAGTCCTTGATTTGTAGGCCCATATCAAATTTTGAGACGTGTTTGTAAGGTTGCTTATGAGATTGATTTGCCTAATGAGTTGGCATCGGTGCATCTGGTTTTCCATGTCACTATGTTGAAAAAGTGTGTTTGGATCGGACATCCATAGTCCCCTTACAAGGTTTGGGAGTGAAAAAGAACCTTTCTTATGAAGAAGTTCCGGTTGAGATTCTAGACCGGCAAGTTAAGAAATTGAGGAACAAGGAAGTTGCTTCTGTAAAGGTGTTATGGAGGAATAATTTAGTTGAGGGTGCTACTTAGAAGGTCGAGGCCGATATGATGTCCTGATATCCTCATCTATTTCCTTCTCCTCCTACTCTAGCTTGAGTTAATGAATTTCCTCTTGGTTTTATTTGAAGTCATGTGTGTTTTATGAGTTTCCATTATTTCCTTAATATGAATATTAATGAAGAATCTTAAGCTTTGAAATAAAATGGCTTATGTGATTTATTTTCCTCATGTTGTTGTGCATTGAGTATGAGTTGTTGAATATGCCTTAGCTTAGAGTGGAGATTTCCTCCTTGAGTATGTGATATGGGTATAGATTGCATATAGGCTCCATGAGATTGTGTTGAGCATGCTATTAAGTTTAGAAAATGGAAATGACAGTTCCTCTTTGAATGTAAGAAATATGAAATTTCATGCATATTGGGTTGTTAGATGTAGTTCCTAGTTCCTTATGGTGCATTGGGTGTGGTTAGCTTGGAGTTGATGTTTCCTCCTAGGTTGTGTGCATTTTGATGAGTTACATGCATGATGGGCTGCTAGTCTTGAGTCTTTTTGCTATGAAATGCCCCTAGAATCTCATTCGAGGACAAATGATCGCAAGGGAGAGATAATGTAACACCTCGGATTTGAAACGAGGCAAAACAACAATTTCAGAAAAATTGCAAATGCCATCAATGATCGGCCACCCACGGCCCATGGACTGACCCACCGGCGTAGGTACGGTCTGTGGTTCATCACCCCAGCAGAGGCTCGGACCTCAGGACCACGGGCTGACCAATGGGCCATCAGTCCAACCACAGTCCCTGGTCCAAGATCTGTAGGTCGAAGTCCAGAAAACCAGTCTCTAACCATCGAACGACAAACGTACAGGACGATCTGTAGTCCTGACCATTCTCCATCGGTCGGGGGGTCCGTCGGACGTGACTCGCAGTTACTTTTAGGGACTTAAGGATCTTTTCCAGTTTTAATTAAATGAATGTGGTGTAGTTTTGCCTAAGTCTAGAGCACTTATATAAGTATTTTTAACCCCCAAAATCCCCCATTCAACTCATTCTCTCAAATCCCAAAAAGACTTCCCAAACTCCTCTCTCAAATATTCTCTCTCTAAAAGTTGGAAGAAGAAAGAATAAATTGAATCTAGGGTCAAGTCAAGTATCCAATCTTCAAGCCTTTGTGGGCTTTGTAACCAAGGTATGATGTCTTTTCATCCATGGGATCCTTCCTCCCATGGAGACCCCTAGATTTCCCTATTTGAAGAAGAATTCCCCCAATTCTAGTTAGGATTTCTTCCAATGTTGTGGGTTATGTTGAATGTTGATCCAATTGCGTGGATTATGGTTGTTTATGATTGAATTGATAGAATTACATGCTTCTAGGGTGAAATTACATGTACCCAGGCATATTCCAGGATGCTAACCTAGAACTGATATAATTGGGTTGATGCCATGGAAAGAAACTTTTTGGGTTTAGGTTTATCCTTGTAAGATGGGTGATTTATGATATTAATTGCTTAAGAATAAATCATACATGATAATCATGAGTCGAAGATACTTTGAGAGTAAATCTTCAGCTATGGATTGTTGGTAATTGATGTTAGTGTGGTGGAAGAGATACTCCACATGAATTTCTTAATTATGAATGTATAAATGTGAAAAGGTTGTCTCACATGAATGATTCTAGATTGAAAGGATTGCTCACTTAAAATTAGTATAGACTAAAAGACTATGTAAATGATGAGGCGAGAGGCGACTACCCTTGACCTCCATATGAGAAGGATATGAGGTGATTTCCCATATTCCTTAGAATTGAACAATAGGTGATTCCCCACGTTCCTATTATGATGAATTGACATGGAGACGAGTACCCATGATCCTTATGAAATGATGTGGAGGCGAGTACCCGTGTCATATGATGTGATTGTGGAGGCGAGTACCCATGATCATAATGTAAGTAAGGCAAGAGGCGAATACCCATTAGACTTTGTAATCTAGGCAACCAGGCTAATCCTCACGTCTTTTAAAGTCAGTATGAATAATGTGAATTATGTTATGAAGAATGAATAGCTTGGATTGTTGTTGGAGATGTCTTCCAGTAAGTAAGCATGACTAGAGGTGGATGACCCAAGTCTTGACTAAGGTTAAGTAAAGGTTACTTGAGAAGTATTCCTCCTTTCTTATGATGATGATTTTATGTGCATTGATTATGCTTATTGTTTATATTGACTAACCATTATGTTTATGTTGTTTATGCTAGCTATTATATTTAGTACATTTTTGTATTAACGCATACTCTTGCCTACATTTTTTATAAAATTGTAGGGTCCGGTGAAATTGATTCTCACATTCATTGCTAGGTTCTTAGTTGATCAAGGAGTGAAGATTTGGTGAGTCCTCAGAGGATTGGACCACCCTTTTTCCTTTATGCCTTTCTTTTATATTTGGGCTATTGTATGGGTTGTGTCCCAAGATTTATTCATGTTGGTTAGATGGTTTAAGACAATTGTATTAGATTTCCGCTCGTTTTATAAAGACTTTGATTGTTTTGAAATGTTTTAAATTTCCGCATCATTTCTATTACTTTATGTTATGATATGTTAAATGGCTTGTATGAGACCTCTCGGGGACTTTTACGCCTTGTTACATCTAGGGGTTACCCCTGGGTCGTGACAATAGTTGTGTCCGGGTTTCTATTATGAATCTCCTTATCCCATAACTATGTGCCCGCATAGATTGATTAGCTAGTGGATCCATTTTGATTAACATTTCAAAGACACTTCATAAAATTCTAAGTGTCAACAATCGCTAGTCAGTATAAAACCCAACTAAATGAGTTGGGGTCGAATCCCACAGGGAGAGGTACATGTTTAAGATTCAGTAGTAAAGTGTGAACATGGTCAAATTAGTTATAGGAATAGAAGTTTTCGAATAAAAACATAATTTATATCAGGGGTGACATGAATGTCAAATAAGGGGGTTATGGTTTTAATGAAGCAAACAATACGAAATAACAATAATGAGACGGGTTTTTGGGATGTGATTTGAATATAGCCTAATGTAGACAAATGGGTAATTGCAACTAGTAGGAAATATCTAAATATTAGTGAGTAAGCTAGACAATAGAGGCGGTAAACTTTCTCTCGAACAATTTACCCTGAATCAAGTCAATTTCTCTCGAACATCGACAAGCATGCAAAATAAGAACAGACTACACTTAGTCCATTCACTCTCTCTAGCTGAATGTGTGGAAAAGGGTTTAGGATTCACTCTCTCGAGACCATCAACCAATAATCTTAGTTTTAAAACCTCTCTCTCAAGCAAGCCAAAAATACAAATGTAGAATTGCATTTGTAACTACAATTCTTAAATTAAACACCAATTATTGATTGATCTCACTTCTAAATAGCATTTAAACTAACAATTAGCAATACCCATAAGCTAAATCAGCCCATAATCACATAATCACACCCCAAGAATTGGGTTTTAGCTAGAGATCATAAAAAGATATAAATCGTTAGCAAATTGAGTTTCCATCAACTGGGTAAGATTGATTTCATCTTTACAAAGGTCCAAATTGAATAATCTCAAAGACCCACTACCAATTTCTCAAAAGTGAAAAACTTCAATTCTTCAAAGCTAAAGGAAAACTAGAGAAAACTTCTCTCAATGTTCCCAACTAAAAAAATATGGTATTCTGATATAAACTAATGATTGATTGATCCTAAACTAAATGTTCAAAAATGTATTTATAGTCACCAAAAATGTACTACAAAGAGTCACTCAGCAAAGTAAGTCGGGCTCGGCGATCTACCCTTTAGTCAATTCCATCGCCTTTCTGCCTTGGCCTTCAGCATCCTCAAGGTCTGTAATTTTGGGCGATCCAACACTACATCACGCAACCACTCTGCGATCCACTAACTGCTCCTTTCTCTCGCCAACTTGGGTATTTCCTTCAGGGCATGGCACACTGGAACTTTAGGCGGTCAAATGGCCACTCGACGACTCGCCAAACGGACTTGGCGATCACTAGGCTCTCTTTTCTTCATTCTTTTAGCTCATTTTGTTCCTTTTTTGCAACTTAGTGTCCTTGCTTTGCTCCTCAATCCATAATCCTAGAACAAAATAAGCATTTGAGGACAATAAATATATACAAATAAAGCCCCAAATGAGTCCAAATCTCGGACTCAACAACACCCCAACTTAAATTTTTGTTTGTCTTAAAGTAAAACTCAAGTTTAGCAGTTCAAAAAGGATGTCTCAAACAGTGCTACACAAGACTCAATCATGAATGCACACAATAAGATTCAACTTACTCATGCAAGGATCAATTGTGCACTCAAAGATACAAGTTGTGACTCACCATTATTAAAGATTCTCAAGTTCACAATACTTGCTTCAATTGCAAGTTCAAGCTCAACAAATGCACTCAAATGACCTCACACAAAGAATGATTCCATATTCACACAATTGTTCAACATTTTATAGTTCTGGAATCACATACAACTCTTAACACTCACAAAGATGAACACATGCATAACTTCACCCATAGGTTTGCCCTTATTTTCCAACCAACATTCATTTCAGCTTACTCAAGATCAAAAAGGTCATTTATGCTCAATGGTTGCTCTCCTTATGAAATGTGGCATGAACAACACTTTCTTTCCTTTTCTTCAACATTTTCATCCATACTCAAAAGTTCACCCCATTATTCATTTTTCATGGAATACCGGACATCCCATTTCTTTTGTAACTTATACACCTTTATTCCACAACTTTTTCATTTTCTTTCTTTTTCATTCTTCTTTTCTTTTTTCTTTTTTCTTTTTTTTTGTATGGTGGGGTTCCATATTTCTCAAAACCATGGGTCAAGAGGGACTTCTTTTCACTTTTTGATTTACCTTCTCTTTTCACCACACCCCCAACTTAGGCTTTCGGTATAAGTTGGCTATTCAAACAAACCACATTTCATGATGATTATGGGTGAATGGATAAAGAGGGGTTACAATTTCATCAAGTTTCTTCCAAGAAAAGGATAAGGCTTAAAGGGTGTTCAAGTAAAGTTCACACACTCACAAGGTTGGCCACAAAAGATGTATAATGTCAAATTGTTTCATTCTTTAAAATTGTTGCCTAAGATCATTTCAAGATCTTGCATCACACGGTCAACCGAACCAACGGGGCAAAATCTAGGTGTCATCACACATGGTAAACAGTAAGCTCATCACACAAGGCATTGGCACCAATATGAAACAAGACTCCACACTTTCGCTAGTGAGCAATGTTCATCACAAGAGACTCAATTCGATAATTGGCTAGTCACAACAAGATGCAAAGAGTTCACATATTGCCTATGCAACTTCATTTGGCCTCATCGTAACCACACATTCAGTTTTGTTCGATTAAGCACACTATTCATAGCATCAAAACTGATCATGACCGACACAAAAATTTGCACAAGAACAGCCATATTCAACACAATCAAGAGGTGGCAAATTTTTTCAGAAGAGTCCAAAAACCATTTGCAATTAAAACAAGGAGCCATAAGCTCAAATATCCACAACATAGTGCCAAAACACAATTTATAGCACAAAACCCAATATATATAAACAGAAGTAATAATCACAAGAGATGGGTATGGAAATACCTTACCCTACCACAAACAAAAAAACATTTCCTCAAATGCAATAAAAATATCCAAAAATCAATAAAAATGGCAAAGTGGAAGGTAAAGAAAAGTCATGTCTACACAATTTCTCCATTTGTCGGGGCATCAATTCTCGGTGTAGCATCAACGCTTGATCCAGTAAGGCCTGCCATGGATGTCTCTGTTAGTGATATCTGAATCACCGACTAGACAATCGTCTCCTCAAGGTCAGGCAGGTCTTCATATATTGTCTCCTTCGGCACCTCTATCTTCTCTTCATCGGTCTTTGCCTTCGACTCATCAACTGCTATGTCATCCATTTGTATGTCTCTGATGGTGGCCAGAGGAAACTTAGAAGTTGTTGGGGCATCCACATCATCCGTTGCCACCAGAAGTGAATTGAAGTCTTCAGACTTCAAGTATTCCATATCATTTCTCAAATCAACAACCTCAGCTTTTAAGGTCGTCACCTATGAAGTCGCCCCCTGTCTACTCTCACATGTCTCAACTCTCACTGTGAGAGAGTCAATAGATGCTC
This sequence comes from Solanum boliviense, assembly GCA_029582625.1. NCBI lineage: Eukaryota > Viridiplantae > Streptophyta > Magnoliopsida > Solanales > Solanaceae > Solanum > Solanum boliviense. The sequence goes on from JAJOOJ010009645.1 coordinate 51,410, forward strand.
ATAGGGGTGTCAGTGCAGCTAGGATATCACTCTCGATCATCCATGGTACTGTAGCCTCCAATCTAGTAGCCCTCACATCCGCCGAATGGGCTAAGTGCCCCATCTTCAGGATCATTGCCTGAGTAATCTTGGCAAGCTGGGAAGTGGCAGAAGCACCAGAAGCCTGGGAGGAAAAAGTGGGAGCAGGTGTACCTGAAGGCCCAGAGTAGGCAAAGGTGCCTCTGTAGGAATCGTCTCAACATCAATCTCCAGGGATGTGTCCACCGGAGCTGCTCTCCTCCTGTCAGCCTCCTCCTGAGTGTACTCGGCCTCTATGCACCGGATGTCAGTGGAGGATGTAGGAGTGACCTCAATATCTCTTGTCTCATCGCGGGGAACCCCAGCACGCCGATACAAATCTATAATCAAGACCAGGAAAGAAAAGGATGTCTGGTGCTATTTGGCCCGCATGGCCATCTCCTACTCTATAATGAGTCCCATGTTAATGCTCCTCCTGGATATGATTGACCCAAGCCAGGCCGCCTTGGGATGGAGAAGGATGGACTCGTCCTAGGAGAGCATGATGGAGCTGCTGATGAACCTGAACAAATACCGTGCAGCTACATTCAGGTCCTTCTTCTCGATGGGAGTGGAGCTCAACCTCAATTCACCTCGGGGTCGTATCAGAAATCAGAGGGTAAAGCCTGCCCTTTAAGTCATCTAGTGACTGAGTAGTAGCCAAGCCTCCATATGCATATGTAGAACCTGTAGCCCTATCGAGTACAATATTAATGTGATCGTTGTTGCACCCTACCTCCTTCCCTCGAACCATGAAAGACTTCACTGGTCTGAAAGCACTGGCCTTTTTCTTTCCCTTTGGTACCAAGTCATCGTATGTTTTGTTGAACTCCTGGACCCATGTAGGAATGTATGGGCTTCGGGGACTAGTGAACTACTCGAAGCGATGGTACTGGAGTGTCTCCCTCACCTTGGAGTATCTGCCTACTAGGCCCTCAGTGGACAACAACTTCTCCTCAAGAATAGTTCTCAACCCATCATCTTTTAATCTATTGAGTAGCTTGCGATGAGGGACCTATACAGGGCGCACTGGGGCCACAGTTGGTGCTAGAGCTAGCACTATATCTGTGGTAGGAGGGGTTGCCGCTGGATCTCTCGATGAGTCTGCGTGAGACCTAGCACGGATATGTTCTCACCTGGACTGTAAAGGCTGATCATCATCCGCCTCGGAGAATGTAGCTTGGGAGTCGAAGGACTCTCCCTTACTGCTGGAGTTGTGCTCCGGAACCTCAAATGTTGGCTTCTTGCCTTTGCCCTTGTTTCCCTTTGTAGGCTCTTTTCTTCCCTTTTTAGAAGGGTTTGTTGCCCCTTCATTAATCACAATGCCCCGTGTTCTTTTGTGGGGTGGCATGTCGAGGTTGATTCTATACATGTCTACAAAAACATTATAGAAGGTTAGGAACAGTTCAAGAAAAATTGCTGAAAAACCGTTGCAGATAAATTTATCGAATTGATCGGTGAGTCGCCGAATCACTTAGCTAGCAAGATCGGGCTCGCCGAAAAGGAAAAATTTCCAGAAAAATTGGCATGTAGTGATGAGAGGGGACTTTCGGTGAATCTCTGATAGCATTCGGCGAGCAAAGACAAGCCCACCGAAAGTTATAGTGTTTTTTAGGGGTTAGGGGCACAAAAAGGGAAATCAAAGAAGACCTTCGGCGAGTCGCCGAGTGCACTCGGCGAACTCAGGCTTCTCGCCGAAAGTTACAGTACCAAAACTTAACAAAAGCCTAAATTAAAGGCTATCAAGGGAGATTCGACGAATCGCTGAGTGGTTCGACGAGCTCGACCCAGCTCGCCAAACTGCCCAACATGCCTTCTTTCAACTCCAATTTCCAAAATCAACCCCGCAACCCTCGAAATCAAAATCAAAGCATACACTAACACAATTAGACTCTGAACCATAACACCCATGCCATCGGGGTACTCAGTTTTTCTCTGATTTAGCCAAAATTGACCATTTGACGACTTAAGCCCTTAAGAATGATGTCAAACCGAACAATTTATGATTAATTTTAAGGCACTAAACTCGGGAAATCAACAATTAATCATTTTAGGCAAGATATTCAAATTAAATTTGGCAAACAAGCACACAAACATGGATTCAGAGAGGTCCAGCACACATTATTAAGAGCAAAACAATTCCAAATGAGTAAAACTGCTAAATACGAGTTCGTGGTTCAGAAAACCAACCTTTAATGCCAAATGTGAGATTTGAAATGCTAGGCTGCAAACATTCCAACTCCGAACACACAATCAACAACTAGGAAGCGGTAAAAACATGGAAATATAGAAAATATAGTGCGGGTGTGATTTTGGGAAGTTAAAAAGCGAGGGAATGTGAAAGAGTTTGAAATTTTAAACCTTTGGCCTTTAAAAAATGTCTAGTTCTCGCCCTTTCGACGATAGTAATTGTGCTCGCCAAACAACTCGATGACACGCCGTGTGGTCGCTTACCTCGCCGAGTTTTATATGACCTCCATTTAATGTGGGGGTCTAAACAGCGGACAAAGTCGCGACCGTCGACCTTTTCGGTAACACGCTGATTTGCTCCTAGGCTTGCCGAGTTTTATTGACTCCAACAATAGAATATCTTGAGTCCAACGGCGGTCCAAGTCGGGCTCGCCAACCTCTTCGGCGAGTCACCGACTGGACATTTTGCTCGCCAATCACCACTTTTCAAACACATTCCACTTTTTAGCCTGCACAATCAACACACAATTATTTCAAAAACAAAAAGAAAACAAATAAAAACTTGGGTTGCCTCCCAAGCAGTGCCTTAGTTAACGTCATGGCACGAAGCAAGTCCTCACTCAAACTTCATTCTTAGGGTTGGCCATAGTGTCACTAGGCAACCCCCATTGTTGTCTCAAGTTTAAATGAGATGAAATCTGACTCATCTGGGTCTCCAACTGTTAGATAGAGACGGAATGAGAGGTAACCGTCTGGCTAAAGGTCGATACAGCCTCCTTCATCTCTTTCAAGATTTTATCTGACCCCTTAACCTTGTTGAGAATACGAGAGAGCATATCCTTCGACCGGCCACCCTCAGAATCTTTGGACTTTTGGCGCTCATGGGGAGGAACATACATATCCTTCTCTCCATCTCTTTCTTTCCAAGTGGGGTTACAATCCCTCCACTCTCTATCACGATCCTTCCTGCCTTCATCCCTATTCCAACCTTGGTTACAACCCTACCTTGGGTATTTTGTACGATAACCACCTCTTTGGTTTGCTAGGTAGTTCACCTCTTCGTTGTACAATGCTTCAAACTTGGCCTCATCGGGATTTATACACCCAACACCCACAACATTGACTCTTCTAGCACCAGCTCCCATGACATTTTTGGACAAAATGTCAAGTTGGGTCATGATCTTTGCCATGTTTTGGTCCCTTTCTCGACATTTCTCAAGTTGCTCCTTAGTTAATTTAAAAGTGAGAGGGGAGACCTAATCTTCACGGGTGTACCAAGCCCAATTAATTTTGGTCATATCATCCAAAAGCAGGGCTGCTATAATGTAAGGTTGTTGCATCAAACCTCCTGGAGAAAGTTGGTCGGCTACGCCCTTGTTTACCGAATCAAGGCTTCAGTAAAAATATTGCAGCAGAACGTTGTCAGGCAAACCATGAGTTCGGCATTGCAACACCAACTTTTTGAATTGTAGCCAAGTCTTATGAATTGCCTCACCCTCCAAACGCTTGAAGTGTTGGATGATGTCCCGAAGTGTCATCATCTTTGAAAGAGGGAAAAATTGCACTTGAAATGCGATAACAAGCTCTTCCCACGAAGTGATTGATTCTCTTAGCAATTCAGCCAACCAGTTACACGTATCTCCCATTAAAGAAAATGGGAACAACCTCAACCGGACCGACTCTTGGGAAATGTTCTTGAAGAAGAACGGCGCGCAAACATCAACAAAGTTTCTCATATGCTCATGGGGATCCTCATGAGCCAACCCACCAAACAACCATTTCAATTGCAAGAGCTGCAACATAGTGCTTATAATGTGGAACACAGCGTTCCCTTCACCTGGAGGCAAGAGAATGGAACCAATTACACCCATTAGATGAGGGTCATTAACATTTGGCTCATTCACATCGTTGAGGTTGCCGATGTCATCTTGGTGGCCTACTTGGCTACCATTGCTTCCGTTGACACTCATTTCCTCTGTTTAAAACAGTAACACTCAAACCAAAACTAAAAGTAAGTAGATTCAACTATAACTAACAGGACAAAATTCAACTTAACCAAAGAATCTTAACCAACACCACTCCCTGGCAGCAGCACCATTTTGATTAACGTTTCAAAGACACTTCATCCAATTCTAAGTGTCAACGATCACTAGTTAGTATGAAACCCAACTAAATATGTTGGGGTCGAATTCCATAGGGAGCAATACGTGTTTAAGATTCAATAGTAAAGTGTGAACATGGTCCAATCAGTCATAGGAATAGAAGTTTTCGAATAAAATCATAATACAAATAAGGGGTGACACGAATGTCAACTAAGAGGGTTTTGGTTTTAATTATCAACTACAACAGCAACAAACAATACGAAATAACAATAATGAGATAGGTTCTTAGGTGATTCAATTATAAGCTAATGTAGACAAATGGGTAATTGCAGCTATTAGGAAATAGCTAATTATTGGTGAGTAAGCTAGACTATAGAGGAGGTAAACATTCTCTCGAACAATTTACCTCGAATCAAGTCGATTTCTCTTGAACATTGACAAGCATGCAAAATAAGAACAACTTATGCTTTAGTCCATTCACTCTCTCGAGCTGAATATGTGGAAAAAGGTTTAGGATTCACTCTCTCGAGCTGAACCCACGACAACCCAATACCCACAGACCATCAACCAATAATATAGAAAGATCCCGCCGTAACTTGGGCCTAGTTATATAATAGAAATCAACTTTTACTTGAAAATCTATAATCTTAGTTTTAAAACCTCTCTCTCGAGTAAGCCAAAAACATAAGGGTAGAACTGCATTTGCAACTACAATTCTTAAATTAAACCACAATTATTGATTGAACTCAATTCTAAACAACTTCTAAAATAACAATTAGCAATACCCATAAGCTAAATCAGCCCATAATCACATAATCACACCCCAAGAATTAGGGTTTTAGCTAGACATCATAAAAATATTTAAAAAAAAGTTACCAAATTGAGTTTCCATCAACTGGGTAATATTGATTTCGTCTTTACCGAGTTCCAAATTGAAGAATCTTAAAGATCCACTTCCAATTTCTCAAAAGTGAAAAACTTCAATTCTTCACAGCTAAAGGAAAACTAGAGAAAACTTGTCTCAATTTTCCCAACTAAGAAAATGTGATATTCTGATAAAAACTAATGATTGATTGATCCTAAACTAAATGTTCAAAAATGTATTTATTGTCGCCAAAAATGTGTTATGAAGAGTCACTCAGTGAAGTAAGTCGAGCTCGCCAATTCACTCGGCGATCCGCCCTTTGGTCAATTGCATTGCCTTTCTCCCTTGGCCTTCAGCATCCTCAAGGTCTATAAATTTAGGCGATCCAACACTGCATCGCGGAACCACTCGACAATCCATAGACTACTCATTTCTCTCGCCAACTTAGTTCTTTCCTTCAGGGCTTGGCACACTAGAACTTTAGGCTGTTAAATAACCACTGGCGACTCGCCAAACGGACTTGGTGATCACCAGGATCTCTTTTCTTCATTCTTTCAAGTTGCTTTGTTCCTTTTTACAACTTAGTGTCCTTGCTTTGCTCCTCAATCCATAATCATGAAAATCAAGGATTTACCATTAGTTATTGGCACAAAATAAGCATTTGAAGACACTAAATGTATATAAATAAAGCCCTAAATGAGTCCAAATATCGGACTCATCAACCCACTTAAGCTAGAAGTTCATGGTTCTACATTAGGCAAGTAGAACAACCCTTTTATGTGTGGGAGATACGGAGGGATCATGTTATTGCTTACGTGGTCTTAATGTCGGTTAAGGCTATTTCCCCACAAGTAATTAATGAACTAAGGTTACTCAAGGAGTAACACACATGATTTTAAAGGTTTTGAAAAAGAAGTTAGCTTGCATTTACCATGATTTATTATTTACGTTATTATATCTCTTTTATATGATATTTTAGCTTAGTCAATTGCATTTCATGAAATGAAATGTCCTTTTTTAGCATGATTTAAGTGTTTTATGCATGACTATCACACTTGGTACATTGTTTTGTACTAATGCATACTCTTGCCTTCATTTTTCCCAAATGTAGGGTCCGGTAGACAGGGTTCCCAGTTTTGTGGCTAGAGCTTGGATTCGACTGTTTCCCTAGCTTGGTGAGTCCTCATGGTTCGAGGAAGGATTACCTATTTTCAGTTTTTTTCATGTATTTCCCTTTTTGAACATGATGTATGGGCCAGGCGCAATTTAATTCTATTGTATTAGATGGCTATGATGAGACATGAGTTTAGACTTTCGCCTTTCATTTATAAAATGTTTTAGACTTGGACTATTGTTTCACTCTTATTTTTCTATTTCTTATGTTATGAGAACTAAGTGGTTTGTATGGAGTCCTTCGGGGTTTGATACGCCATGTTACATTTAGGGGTACCCTTGGGTCGTGACAGGGGGTCGCCTCTTGTTCAACATAAAGTAATAATGGTAGTCACCTTTTATTCAATTCTAAGGAATATGGGTAATAGCCTCTTATTCAAATATAAGGAAAATGGGTAATCGCCTCTAGCCTCATCAATTTCTTAGTATTTTTTCTTAGATCATTTTAGGTGAGAAATCATTCTAACTTAGAATCATTTAATGTGACAAACCCTTTTACACCCATATATAAGAAAATCATGTGGGTAAATCCCTTCCACAACAATCATATCAATATCTTCAATTCTAAGACATAAGCTTCACACTCAAAGAAATATTTATCATAATCATCATATATTCTTCAATTTCAAAACAATTCATAATGTACCTTTTTTATCCTATACGAATACATCTAAATTCACAAAATCTCTTTTCATGGATCAAAACCCATTTACATTAATTTCACCTTAGAAACATTCATTCAGAATGGGTACATTTAAATTCATCCTAAAAACATGTAATCCTATCAATTCATGCATAAACAATCATAACCCAATCAATTGGATCAACATTCATCAAGACCCACAACTTTAGAAGAAAACCCTAACTGGAATTCGGGAATTTCTACTTTCCAATTGGGGAATCTTGGGGGGCCCATGGATGCAAGGATTCCAAAGATGAAAATCCATCATACCTTACTATTAAAATCCACAATTGCTTGAGGAATGGAGACATGAACTTGATCCTAGCTTCAACTCTTTCTTCTTCTTCAAGTTCTAGAGAGAAATATTTTGAGAGGAAGAACTTTGGTTTTTCTTTTGGGTTTTGAGATAATGACTGGAATGGGTGAGTTTTGGGTTCAAATAACTTATATAGGGGTCCTAGGCTTGGTTAAAATAACATAGCTTTGATTAATTAAAACCGAAAAAGATCCAAAATCCCCTAACTTTTAGTGGACAAAACCACATTCACGACAGGCTCCACGAGCCGTGGTGCCGACCATGGTCCTAGAACAGTGGCTTGGAAAACCACCCTTAAACTCACTTTTCGCTCATGACCCTCTTCACGTCCCGTGAAGGCCTTTACGAGCCGTCAAGTGGCTCGTGGGAGGGTCTTACTTTTATGCAATCTTGGAGGGCTCACTGCCTAGACCTTCACGGGCACCACCACGGGCCATGGTGCCCTTCATGGGGCGTATGATGCTCGTGGGAGGTGAGCCTCCCTTGTCTAGATATTGTTAAGGTCCACGGGCACAACCACTGGCCGTAGTTCGCTTCACGGTCCTTGTGGGCCTTCGTGGAGGGTTCCATGGCTCAAATCAAGGTTTGTGACCTCTCACTTGGTCCCTTGCTTAAACTGCTAGATTCCAAGGTATTACATTTCTAGTCTAGTATTAAATTCTTTCTTGAGAAAGAGGTCTGAGAATTGAGGTTATCATTTGATGATTGTATTAATTTTGTTGTTGTGGATTCAACTTGAGAAAGTAAATCTTAATTTGATGCTACCTATCTAGCTCGAGAGAGTAGGTAAATTGAGGTTTTGGGTTGTTTATAATTGTTATGCTTATCAAGGTTTGAGAAAACTCTCTTGATTTGTGATAGTTGATCGAGAAATGGCTATTGTATCTAATGTCTAGCCTACCCACTAAGATTCGGTGACTTTCACTAATTATTAATCACCTGTATAGCAAAATTGGCAATTAATCAATCACATCCCCAAGGATCCATTTCTACTTGATTACTCCCATTTATAAGTAGTTGTTAGTTGACAAACCTAATCCCCCCATTTGACACTGGTTGTCAACCCCTACAATTTACATTAATTGTTTCGATAAATTCTATTCCTACAACAAATTAGAAAACATCTTTCACTTCATCATTGAATCCTCTATCGTATCATTCCCTATGGGATCGACACCAACTCTTCATTGGGTTTATACTAGATTGTTATCCCCTACACTTAGAATTGAATGAAGTGTAGTTGAGCATTATCAATCAACCCAATTTGATTATAACCTCTCCGTTCATCTTCAATAAATGTGTTCCAACCTTGATTCCCACCCGACTTCAAAGAGCCTGGGTGAAAATCCTCCTCTAGTCTTGACACTTTTTCACCGTATTGTTTCAGAAATACCTCCCATCACTTGTTCATTTAGCAACACCATTAGGGACAACATCTTGGCTTTCTTGTCGTCTCGTTCTTGGTTTTTTTCTACTTGATCTTTTGTTAGACCAAAATTCAAGGGAAACACTTGATCTTCCTTAGTGTACCACTTACGATTGATCTTTGTCATTTCATTGAGGAGAGTGAATGCCATAGCAAATGGTTGCTGCATTATTCCTCCTCAAACAAGCTAGTCAGCCACCCCTTTGTTTACTGAGTCGAGACTCCGATAGAAGTATTGTAGCAACACATTGCTCGGGAGTCCATGAGTTGGGCACTTCAGCAGCAGCTTCTGGAACCTCAACCATGTTTCATGAATCGGTTCCCATCAACTCGCTTGAAGTTCTAAATATGAATACTCAGCTACATCATCTTCGAGGGAGGTAAAAACTTTACATAGAATAGCTTGGTGAGTTACTCCCAGAAAGTGATTAATTCTCTTGTTAACTCGGCCAACCACTTTGTTCCCTCTCCCATTAGAGAGTATGGAAACAACCAAAGTTTGACTGACTCTTGTGTATATTCTCGAAGACAAATGGACCATACACATCCAGGAAGTTTTGGATATGCACATAGGGATCCTCATGAGCTAGCTCTTCGAATAAAGATTTCATTTGCAATAGCTGCAACATCGTGCTAGTCACATGAAATACCACAATTCCTACAACCGAAGGAAAACGAATAGCACCCAAGCTAACTTAACATCATTTAAGTTACCAATGTCATCTTGGTGCCCAAGTTGGCTAGCGTTACTCCGTTCACACTCATGATGTCACCTTTTCAAGAGCAGCAAAAAACAAACACCAAACAAAGTTAGTCGATTCAGCTACAAACAAGATTAGATCACAACTAGACTTCGCTAAAAGAATTCTAAACACCACTCCCCGGTAGCAACGCCATATTTGATAACGCTCAACTACACTTCATCCAATTCTATGTGTAGGTGATCACAATCTAGTATTAACCCAACGAAGAGTTGGGGTCGATCCCACAGGGAGTGATACGGTAAAGAATTCAATTATGAAGTGAAAGACTTTTTATAATAGATTGTAGGAATAGAACTTATAGGAACAATTAAAGTAAACTGCAGGGATTGACAACAAGAGTCAAATGGGGGGATTAGGCCTCTTAATAAACAACTACAAAATAAGGGAGAACTCAAGTAGAGGGGGATCCTTGGGGATGTGATCGATTAATTGCCAATTTCACTTTACGAGTGATTACTAATTACTGAAAATTGTTGATTCTTAGTGGGTAGGCTAGGCTTTAGATGTAATAGCCATCTCTCAATCAACTATCACGAATCAATCGAGTTCTCTCAAACCTTGACAATCAAAACAATTATGAACAACCCAAAACCTCAACTAATCTACTATCTCGAGCTAGATTGGTAGGATCAAATTTAGACTCTCTCACTCAAGCTAAATCCACAACAATCTAATCACTACAATCATCAATTGATAACCTTAATTCTAAAAACTCTTTCTCAAGCAAGCAAAGAATACTAGATTACAACTGCATTTGTAACTACAATTCATGAATTAAAACTCAGTTATCAATCGAACTCACTTAAAAATCAACAATTAAATCATTAATTACTAACACCCATAAGATAATTGAGACAAGTAATCACATAATAACACCCCCAAGAATAGGGGTTTTAACCACACATTATAAAAAGCAAGAAAATATTACTAACTATATTCTCCATAAGATGGGTAACGAAGTTCTAGTCTTCACAATGCTTGAAATAAACTTAAATCAAAACACAACTTCAAATTCTACTTAAAAACTATGAAAATAGTATTTGGATAAAAAACCAAGAGTCTAAAAGTGTAAGGATCATGTTTTCTCTTTTCAAAAATCAATTTATACGTTCTCAAATTTTTGCCTTCGGGGTCATTCGGCGGTATAAGTCGAGCGTCGCCGACAAGGTCAGCGACGCGCCAAATGCTCGTGTCCATCGCCTTTTTAGCATGAGTTTTTACCCTTTATGTGTTGTGATTTTAGGCGATGCGCCAAATGTCCTTTCTCATCGTCGTTTTTGCTTGCATTTTCACTAATCGTCCTGTAACTTTAGGCGGGCTGAAACTCCTTCGCCGATCCAATCAGCACATCGCTAAAGGATACGTTCCACCACTGAATTGCCTTTGTCCAAGGGCAAGCATGTTATAACTTTAGACGAGCTGAAGGAGCACTCGGTGAGTCGCTGAGTGGTCTTGGCGATCGTTGACTTTCCTCATCTTCAGCTTTTCCGCTCCTTTTAGATCGGTAATGTCATTGTCTTGCTCTTTTACTTTCATAGCTACAAATTAGCACTTAAACATCAGTTTTGAGCATAAAATAGGCATTAAGAACACTAAAACAATGAATATTAAGCCCTAAATGAGTTAAAATAGCAAACTCATCAGTAACAATCTGCAAGTATTCAAAATGCACAAATTGAATTCCAAATAAAATAAGCCCTAAATCTCTACTCAAAATGTCAAAAGACAATATTAGGGATTAAAATCCAAAAACTAGAAATACGGGAACTCTAAAAAAACTTCGCAACTGTCTTTTCAAAATCGTATTTATATGCTTCCAAATTTTCAGCTTCGGAGCCACTTGGTGGAGTAGGTCGAGTTTCACCGACCAGGTCGGCTGGTCGGCGATGCACCGAGTGTTCCTTTCATCGCTTTCTTGGCTTGATTTTTTTACACTTTACTTGTGTGACTTTAGGCAATCAAAACTTCCATCACCGAAACTCCAATTTTCTTGCTGAATTAGCTTTGTCCATGGGTTGGCCTGCTGTAACCTTTGGCGAGGTGAAGAGCCACTCGATAATTCACCGACTGGCTTTGGCGAGCATCAACCTTGGTTTTCTTCAGCTTTTTCGCTCTTTTTTACCCGTTAATATGCTTGCCTTACCTTTTTTGCCTTCGTTGTTGCAAATTAGCATTTTAACATCAGTTTAGAGCATAAAATAGGCATTAAGGACACTAAAACTCTAAATATTAAGCCCTAAATGATTTGAAATCCCTCACTAATCAGAGTGATGGGATGAGCCAACCCACCAAACAACCATTTCAATTGCAAGAGCTGCAACATTGTGCTTATAATGTGGAACACAGCGTTCCCTTCACCCGGAGGCAAGCGAATGGAACCAATTACACCCATTAGATGAGGGTCATTAACATTTGGCTCATTCACATCGTTGAGGTTGCCGATGTCATCTTGGTGGCCTACTTGGCTACCATTGCTTCCGTTGACACTCATTTCCTCTGTTTAAAAACAGCAACACACAAACCAAAACTAAAAGTATGTAGATTCAACTATAACTAACAGGACAAAATTCAACTTAACCAAAGAATCTTAACCAACACCACTCCCTAGCAGCAGCACCATTTTGATTAACGTTTCAAAGACACTTCATCCAATTCTAAGTGTCAACGATCACTAGTCAGTATGAAACCCAACTAAATATGTTGGGGTCGAATTCCACAGGGAGCGGTATGTGTTTAAGATTCAATAGTAAAGTGTGAACATGGTCCAATCAGTCATAGGAATAGAAGTTTTCGAATAAAATCATAATTCAAATAAGGGGTGACACGAATGTCAACTAAGCGGGTTTTGGTTTTAATTATCAACTACAACAGCAACAAACAATACGAAATAACAATAATGAGATAAGTTCTTGGGATGTGATTCAATTATAAGCTAATGTAGACAAATGGGTAATTGCAGCTATTAGGAAATAGCTAATTATTAGTGAGTAAGCTAGACTATAGAGGAGGTAAACTTTCTCTCGAACAATTTACCCCGAATCAAGTCGATTTCTCTCGAACATTGACAAGCATGCAAAATAAGAACAGCTTATGCTTTAGTCCATTCACTCTCTCGAGCTGAATATATGGAAAAGGGTTTAGGATTCACTCTCTCGCGCTGAACCCATGACAACTTAATACCCACAGACCATCAACCAATAATATAGAAAGATCCCGCCGTAACTTGGGCCTAGTTATATAATAGAAATCAACTTTTACTTGCCAATCTATAATCTTAGTTTTAAAACCTCTCTCTCGAGCAAGCCAAAAACATAAGGGTAGAACTGCATTTGCAACTACAATTCTTAAATTAAACCACAATTATTGATTGAACTCAATTCTAAACAACTTTTAAAATAACAGTTAGCAATACCCATAAGCTAAATCAGCCCATTATCACATAATCACACCCCAAGAATTAGGGTTTTAGCTAGACATCATAAAAATATTGAAAAAAAAGTTACCAAATTGAGTTTCCATCAACTGGGTAATATTGATTTCGTCTTTACCGAGTTCCAAATTGAAGAATCTTAAAGATCCACTTCCAATTTCTCAAAAGTGAAAAACTTCAATTCTTCACAGCTAAAGGAAAACTAGAGAAAACTTGTCTCAATTTTCCCAACTAAGAAAATGTGATATTCTGATAAAAACTAATGATTGATTGATCCTAAACTAAATGTTCAAAAATGTATTTATAGTCGCCAAAAATGTGTTATGAAGAGTCACTCAGTGAAGTAAGTCGAGCTCGCCAATTCACTCGGCGATCCGCCCTTTGGTCAATTGCATTGCCTTTCTCCCTTGGCCTTCAGCATCCTCAAGGTCT